>JAOXYD010088209.1:0-12099 GCA_028565735.1 Pinacopodium congolense
AATATAAATTAGATTAATTAACCAAAGGGAAACAAATAAGGATAATAACAAATCCTGTGCTTAAATCTTGTGTTTTTTTTCCGAATTTTCTGCTTGCTGTGCTTTCAATTGACTGTGTTGCTCTCTTCTGCTCCGAAATTTGTCTACGTCTGTCCCATTTATTTGCTTTGTTTTTATTTATTTTATTTGCTTAAATTGATTTCTTGAACAAAGTGTAAGCTAAATTAATAGGGTGACTAAATATCAATCCTCGTGGGATCGATACCGTTCTTTACTACAAGTATGACCTGTATACTTGCGGTTTTGAGCGTAAAACTCGTAGTTGTAGTTTTGCATCAACAAAGTGCCACTGAACTGTGCACCACATTTTCCTTAGTAGGCCATCTAGAATTCCTTTAAGCATGATACTAAAAACTATTAATGGCCATATTCTCTATCAATCTTTAAGCTTGGTCTAGTATTTTTCTCATTAAGTTTCCTCTTCCAGCAGTATCTATAATGCTCCATGTTGATGATGTAACTCTTATATACATTATGTCAACCTGCTACCATAGGGAGAACCCATGACTTTGACACGTTGCTAATATATATCAAAATGTCTCACATGCCTCCTATAGGCTTTATAAACCAGGTAAAAGGACTAATTTCTATTCTCAACTTCACAATCTTAACAGGAGGAAAGAAATTAGCTAAAAATAACTTCATCAACTCATCCAATGTGATAAGAGGCCCTAGTTGTGGTGTGGCCAATCAAAATTTTACCATGTCCTTATGAAATAATGGGAATAGTCTCAACTTGACTACATCCTCTTACACACCATTCAACTTGTATAAGTCATATATATCTAAAAAATGTCTCAAAATGTGCGTTGGGATTCTCCTAGTGGTAATCCACCAAGTTAAGATGCCTTGACCATAGAGATGATATCAAGTGGTATCTCAAAATTAACTATAATTATCCTCAACCTCATAATACTAACACTGTATTTGTTATTATTCCCTATAGTAACATCCATCATCGTCGACTCCTTTCTCTCTTCATGATAATTTATGACACCTTCTTGATTGTGCTCCATGTTGTCTAAGTGTGATTTAACCTTAAACTACTCTTCTTTGATCTCTTGTTCTTCTATCTTGCTACTTTGGGCTGGTTTAGCGTCCTTGCAAAATTAGTTAGCAGTTTTTGAATTCTCAAAATCAAGCAATAAATTCTCAGGCTTTCGCCTATATTTTTTCATAAAAATAAGACAAAAATAAAATAAAAATCAACTAAGAATTGAAACTAAAGTACGCAAAAGATGAAATAATCAAATAACTAACTCTAATAAACTAAAAGAAAAAAATAAATTTGAAATAATCAACACAATTCCATTCCTAATATCTCATAATTAGGTCCTTGGCAATGGGATTGAAAATTTATTGTGGTCTATATTTAAACAAAATTAATCCCATTATGACCGATGACTAAAAAGAGGTAAGAACACCTTGCCAATAAGTAACATAAAATAGTAAGTAACAGAGTGTTGTATTCTAAAAAGACTAATATCCAAATACTAGGTCAAATGATGTTAAAATACGTATATGATTTTAGTTTTGAATGATAAGAATTTAAAACTAAATAATTAACGAAATAATAAAAATGCATTCGATCACTGATTAATGACTAAGACTTTTCCAAGGATATAAAATCGCTAAAGATTCAAATTTCAATGAATTAATCACTTAAATTAATTGGTGGTTGAATGATTTAGGACTTACTTCACTTAATCAAGACATTACTAATAAGCATAAAAACATCTTTTCTCTTTTAAACTCAAATTATCTACTTAATCTATAAATAAGTTAGAATTAATGGCATAAATCACAAGAAACATAAATCTATGTTTTTTAAATCTAAGAATCCTCAGACAAGTCTATAAATTTGATCTACCTTTAGATAAGTTTTGTTACCTAACTAATTTTCTAATAACTAAAAACTAATGCCAATGGATTTTGAATTGCCTAATACTTCAACTTAGGTTATCATTTTATGAAATTTGTTCTCCTAAACTTCACTAAAAAATCTTACACACATATATTCATCAATGGAAACCAAGATAGAGATATAAAATGCATATTCATTCAATGAAATAGAAATATGGAGTTGCTGCATTGATTTGGTATCACTAATTATCCTTAATTAATCAATCAATTAACATACAATTCCAATTTAAATCTAAATAAATTAAACAGCAATGTACCGACTGTAAGTAATAAAGTGGAGCACAATTAAGATTCAGAAATGTCGTACCTATAGAGAAAATATGTGAATACTAAGGAAGTTATATTACAATTATATAATGAACTCAAGACTTACTAATTTAAAGGGGTTAGATTATCTAAAAAGAACTAAAAAGCTTCCAATTTTGCAATTGAACTTCAAATTATCTAAGAATTACTAATTGACTAAATGGCTAAGGACTAGGCCTAAATGACTTAAGTAAGTTATGAAATGGGTTGGAATTTCTAATATGGGGCCTTAATTAAATCAAGACAAAGTCGTGGTTAAGTCATTTCCTTTTCTCTATCCATCCTACATTGATCTTTGATTATTTCATCAATTAATAGGCATTAAGCTTAAAGTTTAAGAAGTTTTAATCCTGAATTCCTCTTCAAGATTAGTGCCCTTATGATAACTAAGTTAGATTTCTCAGATCTTTGAATTAATCCATGTTGTTTACTGAATTTTCCAATGATTAAAGTAGAGATTGTCGAACCTTTACCCATCTTAAATCATATTCTAAATGGACAACTCAAAAGTAAGCATTATAATCTCAAATAAAAAAAGATTATCATCATCCAATCAAGTGATATAAAGTCACTAAAAACATTCAAGAACTTGTCCTTAAATAATATTTAGCTCAAAATATTATAAATAAACAAGAAAATTCATATTAAAATGAAAGAACCCAAGTTCTTGCCATATATATGAATAAAGAGAGCATAAACAAGAGAGTTAATGTTTAGAAACCACAAAATGATGGAACAAACTGATTGATAGCCTTCCAACACATCTATAAACTCCTTTAAATCCTTAAAACAACTTGAAATTACAATATACAAAGGCTAGAAAAAAAATAAAAACTTAAAAACTAAGGAAAGAAGACGAGAATCTAATTTTGATATGAATTCTTTCACAAAAATGGATTCTGGAGCTTCTTATATATGTTTGGAGCAAGTAGGAACAAGTTGCATCAAGTGGAGGAGCAAGTTGCAGCTAAAAATCATGTGATATCTACCAAAATGATGCTTAAAGAGAGTAAAACGACGTTCTATAAAACCACCATAATGGCCCTTGTCTTTGAGAGTAAAATGGTAGCTTGAAGAGTACAATGGTGTGCTTGCTGTTGTCACTATTTTAGTCCAAATTTTAGACTTTTTGCTGCATAATCTCCTATTTTCAAGGAAAATTGGTTTCCATTTGCATTATACAACATTTATAAACATAATTAAGCACTTTAGCATCAAATTGGAAGCAATGTTCATTAAAATTGGATTAAATTCATATGAAAACACATTAAAACCAAGGCCTAACAAGAGTCAATACAAATATAAATACAAAAAATCCAGTAAGGAGATGATCACTCCCTGATGTTCTTTAGTCAATCTCATCACTTCAATGCTCTTATAAGTCCAAATCGACAATTAAAGAAAGATGGAGAAGAAAATAAGAGAAAACAATGAATAAACCCTAATTAAGATGAAGTTCTTGTCTAATATCCTTTAATCTGCCTAAAATAGCAAAAAAAAAGACCTTTTGTAGTCCTCAAAGGTTGCTGTTAGGATGTTTTCCATATATTAAAATGCAGTTACAATCATAATTTTATCACGTCAAAATCATGGATTTTATATAATTCTATAACTTCAATGGTGGTAGAAATTTTGATCAAAATTCTATAACTGTTGATACGACAAATCAATTGCCTCTTCTTCATACTTAAATGGTAGCTTCCTCAAGAATAGCAATGTAATTAATCAGTAGCCCCATATTGTCATTGATCTAGTTATTTTACATACTTTTTTTCCTTTTTGCATCATTTTCACTCCATATGCTCGAATACTCTCATAAACCTGAAACTTGACAAAAAGAACTTATAAGTGGGGTGAATTTATGCATTTAATAGGTAAAATTACTACATATTATGCCTTAAAAGTCATGTCATTTGCCTATTAACAAACTCAAAGGCTTAACATACATCCATCTTCATAATTACAGACCTATAGCACCTATCACAACATATCAAACTCAACAAATATGTTACTAAGACCATTTTGTCATCATCAAATTAAAGGATGAACCAACCCTTTGTTTACAATTGGCTTAATTGGTGAAAATCCATTCATTCATTTATTTGATTAGAAGTCTAAGGAAGAAGTTTAGTTCACCCTTCTTACTCATTTTTAACTCCTTACTTATATGCTTGGAAAACTCTTGATATAATATCTCATTAGTAGCACTAAATATAATTTCATCCACATAAATTTAAACAATAAACAAATAATCATTTTTCTTTATTTACAAAAAAAGTACTATCAAATTTTCTTTTAATAAAAATATTTTTAAGAACAAAATCATTCAATTTATCATACCGTGCTTTATTGCTTTTTTAAAACTTTATAAAGCCTTAGAAAGTTTAAAAACATCTCAAGTGCAATATTTCTTTCAAAATTTAGGGCTTGTTCAACATACATTTCTTCTTGAATAATACCAATAAAAAATGCATTTTTCACATCCATTTAAAATACATGCATGATGCAAATTCAAGTAATAATTTAAAGGCTCATCATAATCTATAATTTTCTTCTTGGTTATACCTTTGAACAACTAATCTAGCCTTTTTTCTAACTATATTGGCTTATTCATCTAACATGTTCTTAAACACCCATTTCATATCTATTGTTGAGTAATCCTTTGGCCTAGGTACTAAAATCCAAACATTGTTTCCTTTAAATTTATTTGATTCTTAATTCATTTCCAAAACATAATTTAAACCATCTAAATCTTTTCCTATACTCCTAGGTTCAATTTTAGAAGAAAAAGCAAGATGAGATAACATTTTCATATAAGAATGAACAGTTACCCCTTGTTGGACATCACCTAGAATTTTTTTATAAGGTTGATTCTTCTTATATTTCCAAACTTTTAGTAGCTCATGATCCTTCCATTTGTCATTTGGTTCAAACAAAGGTGTATGTGAGGTTTGTTCTTCTTCCTTTTCCTCTTCAATTGGTAGCTTTTCAAATTCTTTAGAAAAACCTACATCATTATCCTCATGAACTTTCTTTCTTTTGAAAAGGTTAGTCTAAAAAAAACAATATGCATGGATTCTTCTACAATATGAGTTATTTTATTGAACACCCTATATACTTTACTAGTCAATGAATAACCTAAAAAAATGCCTTCATTAATTTTGTAATCAGACTTACCTAAACTATCCTTAGTATTTAAAATGTAACACTTACATTTAAAAACTTTAAAATGACTAATCTTTGGTTTCTTATCTCTAAAAATCCCATACGGATTTTTATCAATCTTATTCCTAATTTTATGCTATTAATGAAGTGACATACATATGCAACTACTTCGATCCAAAAGTATTTTGATAATTCTTTCTCATTGATCAAGTTCTTACCTATGTCTTGTAAAAAAGAAATTTCTTACTATAACAACGTTTTGTTGTGGAGTCTTAAGTGCCAAAAAATTATGGCAAATGCCATGATCATTAAAAAAAGTTTCAAACAATTCATTATCAAGTTCTCTACCATGATTACTTCTAATTAATTCCATGGATAAACCATTTTCATTTTTAATTTTCTTAGAAAATATTACAAATGATTTAAAACATTCATATTTTATAATTAAAAACAAAATCCATGTGAATCTACTAAATTCATCAACAATAAAAAATACATATGGTTTACCACCTAAACTAGATGCTCTAATAATACCACATAAATCCATATAAAGAAGTTCAAGGGGTCCAGAGATTGCTACAAATTTCATGCTTGGAAATTCTTTTGCTATTTGACATTCTCCAAAAATCTTATCCTTTTCTTATCTTATACTTTGGACTCAATTGGTAAGTTGCTTGGAGTTGAGTTTTAATAAAAGATCCATGCTACCATGTCAAAGCTGTATATGCCAAATCCATGCACATTAACTTAAGGAAATTAAAAAATTGTTTTCCTGGTTAGTAGCATTATCCTAATTGTCAATATAGATATTACCTTCTCTTTTTCTGTAGAAAGCAACAGTACTAGCACTAACTAGTTATTCATTTACTCTATAAAATTCTTTATAATCTTTACCATATAGTTAAATTATGATTAAATATTGTGTGTTAATCCATCAATAAGTAGAACATTTTCAATCAAAGTATAATTATCATTTCTAACCATGCCAATGTTAACTACCTTACCCTTGGCATTGTCTTTAAAAGGGATTGATCCTCAATCCTTACTTTTAAAAAAGATGAATCATGATGGATAATCAATCATAATTCTTTAACACTCACTTTTAAATGACCACTTGTTTCTCCTTTTAGTTATATATAAAATAAGAATTTCATATTGATTTAGGTATCCACATCATCTTGGGTCCATAAGTGTTAGTTAAATAGCTATCCCTAGCTCTTGGTGTAACATTTATAATTCTATCATAACAAAACCATGCTACATCTCCATAACAACCACAATAATTGCAAAAAATTGATTGTGGCTTCTATATGCTTTCTTATAGTCATTTCTAGGCCTAGCATTATAAAGTCTTTGTTGAAAAGTTTTCTTAGGTTGAGAAAATGTTATTTTATCATTAAGCAAATATTGTGACTATCTCCAAAGTTTTGAGGTACACATGTATGCATGATGTTTAAGTCGTGATCTACCACTAAATACATTTTAAACAACCATCCTAGGCAGAGATTCATCTTCTAAGTTCTTTCTCTTAAAGAAAATGGTCTTACTAAATAATGGATCATTATTACTACTATATCTTAAACTATGCTTGCCATCGGTTGTCCTTTGAGCACTTAACATAGTTTGTAATTTTTCATTTCCCTTATTAAAATTTAGTAAGTGATTTTTAAAGGCACTCTATTACTTCTTTAATGACTCATTTTCAACCACTAAACTATCATTTTCCATATTATTGATTCTAATTCTTTCCTAATTCTTTCATTTTTCTAATTTACACTTATCTAACAATTTCAATGATTCCTTATTCCTAGCAGAAACTTCTTCTTCTTCTTCTTAGTCAAGTTTTCTAAATATTTAAATAATTCTATAAAACTATATTTAATATCACATTCAATATCATTATTATGTGACTAGGAAGAGGATACTTCATCATTTACAAAGAATCACACACTTGCTACTTTTTCTTATTCCAAATTGCTTGATTTGGCCCATGAGTCCTTTAATTCTTTCTTCTTTTTGAATCCCTTCTTTTCCTTCTTTTCATTTTTCTTCTAAAAGGCATGGTCATTAAAATCTCAAGTGAAAATTTTCACTAAATTTAAAAATAGTTATCTAATTTATTTTTATATAACGATTTACCTTCCTTCTACATGTGGATGTGTTCGTCCTTATGATTTTCTTTAAGCTTCTTGCAGTGATAACAAAGTCTTTATCTTCATTTCCATATAAAGATTATTCATTTTCTTTCTCTTCATTTCTTAATCCTTTAAATGCAATATTCCTTTTCTCATTCGTGATCTCCTCCTCTTGGGTTTCCTTCAATCTTCGTATGCATGAAGTGATCTAATGAGCTTATCAAGTGGGAGGATGTTAAGATCCTCACTTCTTGTATCGACATCACTTTAGCTTCCCATGATTTTAGTCAAGACCTAGGGATTTCCCTCATAAGTACAAGAGATGAATAAGTCTTACTTAAACCCCTTCAAATCAGTTCCAATATCCACAAAATAAGGATAAGCTGAAGAAATGGATTCATCATGTGTCATATAAAAAAGCTCATATTATTGTGTCAACATACTGACTTTGCTCTCTTTTACTTGATTTGTGCCTTCATGTGTGGATTTTAAGGTGTATCAAATTTCATAAATAGTTTTACATATTGATATCTATTAGGATTGTTATGGCACTAAGAGAAGGGTGAAATAGACTTTAAAAATCCTTCGCAAATCAAGAACAAATATATGCAGAAGATTAAGAAATAATCCAAACTCATCAAACCAAACAAATAATACAAGTGTGGAAAAATAAAGAACAGAGAAGATAGAAGTTCACCATATTTATTTTGGTTCGGAGTTATCCACTAACCCCTACTCCAGCCCCCAACACTACTTTCTTGCTGTACTATCAACAAGAATACATTATTTCATTCATAATCCTTTTTCACAGGCTAAAGGGGCACATTTCACTCAATTCCTTTTCATAAACTAAAAAATAACCTCTAAAATTCTTATGATAACAAAAAAATGAAGAAAGTACTTTACTCGACTTCACTTGGTAAATAAAAGAGGCTATGTAAAGAATGAATGCAAAAATAAAGCTAAAAAACTCACACAAAAACAAACCATAAAATACACACCAACAAATCTGATGGATTATCAAAACACTTGAATATCTCACATATTTCACTTGTTTAAGAACGTATAAACTCTGATAAAAGATCTTATTTAAATCTGTCTAATCAACGACATTCTTTAAAGGCATCGTTAATGCTCGAATGCTGCACCCTTAAACGACCCCTTGTCCTTCCATTAACGTGATGCTACTAGGGGGCCATTAATAGACAGAAATGAAAGGAATTCTTCAAGTTTTTTCCCCAATGTTCTTCTTTAAGCTCCATCCTGCAAATTAAACATAATATCACATAAATTTAAGAATTAAGCACTAAAATAGGGGTCATAATTCAATAAATTAACCATTAAAACTCTATTAATTTGACCTCTAACAATTCCCCCACACTTAAGAATTTTCTTGTCCTCAAGCAAATTAATTCATCATTAAGTTCATAATAACATATAAAAATAGGAAAAATAAATTCAAAATTGATAACACAATTATTGAAAATGCTTTCTTGATCCTTCAAAAATTTTGACGCATGGTAATGTTATAAGATTAATAAATAATATCAAATGAAAAATGCATTTAAATCATTTCATTGTTTTTCAAGTTTCAACCTAAATCTAAGAATCAATTCCTCATGTAAAAGGCAAATGACTAAGTTTAATGAATTATCTTTTCGACATTACCACATCCTTTAAAAAAAATAAAAAATGAATTAATCACCTAATTAATTAAATTCTTAAGCAGAATAATTGAGAGGTCATTTCAGTCTTTTTATGCGATGGTGAATATTTTGTTGTGAACAATCATCGTTTACTCAACTGTGTCACAATAACTCAATTGACTATTTTGTCCCACTCATGACTTCAAATCTCATATACATATATATTTATTCTGTTTCTTTTCTTTCTTTTTCTTTTATTTTTTTGTATAGTCATACATAAGATTAGAAATTATTGCAGTAGTTCTACTTAGTTATTTAACTAATTAAGTAATTTTTTTCTTTTTGGGGTTAATTCTAGTTTTTTTATTTGAATGTGGTTAATGCCTTAAAAGACATTAAAAATTTACTCAGAGAGTTGCATTTTATAAGTGAATTATCATTATAATTATTAGGTATCTACCTTCCAAATTACGAAATGAATTAAAAGCATTTAGTCATTAATAGTAAAAGTTAATCATAACATTTCAAATTGCCTAAATAATTGAATTCAAATGAAAGCATAAACAATAAAAAAGATCAAAATTGAAAAATTTTTCCATATTTTATAAACTACGCTGAGATTAATGATAAATCAAAAGACTATGATGACATTGCTGATAAATCAAATTAATATTGAACAAAATAAAACTTAGTGGATAAGCAGATCTAAATGATAAATCACTCCGCTACACTTAAGTGAAATATTATCTTCAATGTTCAAAATAGAAAATGAAAAACATAATGTAGGACAGTAGGGAAAGAAATACACCCATTTGATATAGACTTAAAGATTCGATGGTGTAATGGAACGTACGTGCAAGAATTGAAATCAAAAAACAAACAACACAAAAAAATAGACAAAAGGAGCTCCACTCATATAAATACGAAAGTAAATACATCAAGGAACTAACAAAAACCAAAAGTAGCAACATACTTGACAACATAAACCTATACTACAAAAGGGAAACCTATACTACTAAATTGAAACAACTAAAACAACTAAAACAAAAAAATGAATAACCAAATTAACTAGCTATTGGCATCCTATGGCCACTGATAATCCTCGATACCACGTACTCGCGCAATCAAGACATCCACCTGATGCTAAATGTTATCTAACTATGAATAAACTACCCCTTGAAAAGCAGAAGGCTTGGAAAATAAAGCGATACGAAACTTAGAAAGCTCAAAACTTAGGGGACCCTCCATGTTAGTCATGTATTGCATCATTGCAATTTGAGGATCGTCTGACGATGATGGTGGGGTGGGAGTAGGTGAAACATGTCTCGGTTGAGGAACATTCTGAGTAAAATCAGATCATGCCTCACCCATCCCTTCCTCAGGTGCTGCCTCAGGTACAAAAGCATTTTCAATAGCTTTCTTGATCCATCGTCCTTGTCAAAAAATAAAACGCCATTGTTTCAATATGGATGCATTGATCATAATCTGAGAGGAAGAATCCTCATCCTCATCTAAATCCATAGGAATTCTATCATCCATAAATATCCTCATCAATAAGGAAGGAAAAATGAAATCCTTGGTTGGCATGTTAAGCTTGACCACATCCCGCATACCAAGAATGGTAAATCCCGATAATATTATTTGGGGAATAGCACCTAATCCAAAAAAAATCTTAGGCAGAAAATAAATGTCAACAACCCTCATCTCATTCAATCCAATAGCCCGAGGGAAAAATTGGAACTAAGGAGTGGAACAATAATTCACTCTCAAACACCTAGGTTAGCAGTGGTATAACACCTGCTATTCCTAGTCAATATCAAAGCCTCTCTCGCAGCAAGTATGGAAAAAGATGGATCCCTAAAAATTGAATCACCATGTAATGGATCTTTAGTCTTTATATAGACGTTACCCTCATCAGGTACTCCCAACAAAGTTGAAACAAAAGTACGAGTTAACAGAATAGGAATACCTTACATCGAAGATCGAACCTCGATCGTCTCAGAATCCACCTTGTCCTCGATATTCACGTAAGACTCACAAACCAAGTTAAGATAAAAAGGACTTGAAAAGGTCACTACCGTCTCTCATCCAATACTCCTAAGTGCTCTAGAGAGGTCGAATTTAGCTTCAATATCTAGATGGATAGGTCGTTACTCAACAAATTCATTACGTCTATGTGACTGGTACTAACAGAAGTTATCTACACTTATGAATCCGGATGAATCATAGCTTAATCGTTTCCTTGGTGGTGCCATTGAATCAAAACTGTTTAACAAATACACCGAAATAGGTTAGAAAATTCAAGGAAAATAAAAAAATTCTTCCAAAAAAGTTTCAGAAAAATATTTAATTTGTTTGAAAATTCTCAAAATTTCAATTGAAATGAGAGGCTATAAATTTGGTATCAATGGAAAGCTTATGAAATTATGAACACAATGATACCAACTTTCAATTGAATGGATGCCTAGATCAAAAGAAAATTGAAAAAAAATAACTTGAATGGAGAAAAAGATCACAATATGTTAGAGCAGATTCTGGAAAATCTGTTGATTTTTATAACAATTTGAAGATAAAATGTTGTAGAAGACTTGCAATATGACAAATAGACTCCAAGAACTCTTAATTTGGTTGATAAATGAGGAAGATATGGAATTTTAAAGATTTAGGGCGAAAAAGTGGTGGAGAGGAAATGTGGAAACTGCTAGGTTTGTATACTTTTTGTGCCTATTAACGGCGCTCTGTTCTTCATTTAACATAGTCGTTGATAAATAAATACGATGTCGTTAAAGGCCTGGAAACATTGTAAATAATGGCACTGTTTCATCCATCAACGTAACCCTATCAGGGTGCCGTTGATGGTCTGT
>JAOXYD010088220.1:0-12098 GCA_028565735.1 Pinacopodium congolense
GGTGCCATCTAGGACTAACAACTGGTATTAAACCATTAGTCTCATGTAGTGGAAATTCTAGTGAATTTGTGATAACATATCACTATGGAGCACAAGAAGACTTTGTTGAGTGCTCAGTTGTAAAACCAAACTACTACTTTTATGCTCAAAACCGCAAGTATATAGATTGTAGTCATAGTAAAGAATAGATGTCGATCCCACAAGGATTGAGTTTAGTCACCACTTAATTTAGGTTTTACTTTGTTTAAGAAATAATTCAGTAATTAACAAACTGGAAAATAAAATAAAATAAAATAAACTAGTGATAACAACCAATTGAGATGAAGTGTAGGAATTTGATAACCAAGGTTTAAGATTAGGAGTTGTTCAAATAAGGTTTAAGATTAGGAGTCGTTCTATCCCTATTTTGCTTCCCTCTTCACTTAATGATCTAATTGTGTTCGACTTAAGACTTTCTAATGCTTAATTACCCTCTCTCAATGAGTAATTAACTGTCCCTAGCCAAATAGATTAGGATTAACTATGTTATCTCTAGCCTTAGTAACCTCTCTTAACCATTCAACTAGATGTTAAGTAATGTTGTAGGTAATCTTTAACAAATAGCCAAGATCTCTCTTCAATTACTTGTAAAAACCTAAATATGTATAGGTATATTGGGAGCCAAATCTCATTGTACTACACAACACAATCACCCAACTCACCCTCTCGGTCTATTGCAAGGCTACCCTGCTCACCCTCTTGGTCTATTGCAAGGTTTCAGCTCAATACATATCACAAACAACTATTCATTGAATCATAAAGCAATAGGTCCAAAAAATAGTTTAAGAACAACTCCTATAAAATGTTTAGCTATTATAACAATAATAAATCCATCAAAAATCATATTTCCCATACAAACAAGTAGTAAAGAGGGTGAACAATAAACTAGATAAAGCCTTGGAGCTCTTCTCTTCACTTTAAGAATGCTGGAAAATCTAGGTATTGATGTTTCTTGATGATTTCCTAGGTTGATTGAGTTGCCTCCTTTGTGTAGCTACCAAAAACCTCTTCCTTGCCTCTTCTTGGATGTTATCTAAGGAATGCTGGAGGCTCCTAGAGTTTTGAGCCCTTATATGTGTCAAAAGAAGGGTCCATACAATTAAAATCTTAGGTTTGACCCGTCCAATTCACGATCGTGACAGAGTGGCTTATGAACAGTGCTGTCACGATCGTGACTAGGTCACGATCGTGACCTGATCTCTGCAACTCTGAATACCCTTCACTCTTTTGGACATAACTTCTTCTCCGAACCTTCGATTGACTTGAAATTTGAACTAGAAACTCCTAACCTCTTGATCTTCCTCTCCACAAATTTTCATGGCCATCTAAGCTCTAAAAGTTTCCTAGTAAGCCACTAAAATCACCTAAAAAATTCTCCAACTTCAAATTCTGATGCCTACAAAATCAAGGAACAATGTGCATCAAACTATCACTAAAATAAGCTCAAAATCCACCATTAAACACTAAAAAAAATAAAAAAACGCTCAAACACTTCAAATATCATGAAAAGATGCAAAAGATGCAAAAGATGAAATAAACTAAAACTAAAACACATAAAGAAACACTTAAAACACCTAAAAACAACCTAGAAACATAACTTAAAAGCAAACTTGTTAGACTTTTGCTCCCTCATCTAGTCTTCAATGTGAAAACACACATAGAGCACCTTACTTTGATGAAAATTATTATTTTTATTAGAAAGATAGACTGAGATGTTTTCTTTTACCTACAAGCATTAAATTTTTTAGTATAGTATCAAAAGATATACCTATGAACTTTAAGATAATAGTGCTCATTTTATTGTTATTATAAACGCTTTAAAAGGTATAGGTAAGACTTAGCTTGTTAAGAAGATTATTGGGTCATTGCTAAAATCTTGCAAGGCTAAAGTCATGATAATTTCATTGTACTTCTCCTTGACAAATTTGTAGGATCAGTTTTAACATATGAAATCAGATTGAAAGAGACCAAAAAAGATGGAACGATTCTTAAAAAGAAGAACATCACATTTAAGGTGACAAAGAAAGAGGAGAGTGAAAATGAAGAGTCCTTCTATGGAAGCTAAGAAGAAGAAACACTCACATTCATCATAAAAGGCTTAAGGAAACTTGTAAGGAGGAAGGCTTTCACAAGAAAAAAAAGAAGGTAAGTCCTCTTCCAAAAATAAATTTTCTAACATGACATTTTTTAAATGTAGTGAACAAGGTCACTTGAGATCACATTGCCCATACCTCTAATGAGAAGAAGAAAAGATGGAAAATGAAAAAGAAAAAGAAAACAAATAATGGAGAGAAAGGAAGGAATTAAAGAAGAAAGTGGCAATGGCCGCAAGCATTGAATCAGTTGGCTTTGAAAAAGAAGACGTGTAAAATTTTGGTTTTAGGGTGAAGACGAGGTGTGCTCCTCTCACTCCCATACTAGCAAAAATGAACGTAATATTGAATATACTTATGGAGAATTGATATAATATGTTGAAGATTTGGCTAAGAAAATGAAGATGTTGCATGTCATACATAAGAAATCGCTCAAATTGTTAGATGGTTATAAATTAAAAAATGACGGACTTAGGTAAGAGTTAGACTTAATTAACAAGGACAATGATGGTTAGTGAATGATAATGTGTCTTTAAAAAAGAAATTAAGTGCCTTAAAAACTCATTTATGAAATTTACAAAGGGAAATGAGAAATTAGAAACAATTCTAAGCACTTAAAAAGCATTTAATAACAAACACGGTATATGCTTTAGTAATGAAAATGGACTATCTACTAGCAAGACCGTTTTTGTGAAGGGAAAGAAGTTAGAGGATGAATGTGTACTTACGATTGTTATGCAAAATGTAACTCTAGTAAAACACAACTTAGGTATTATGCATACATGTACACCTCAAAACTTAGGAGTTTCCCACAATGACAATTTAATGATAAAAGAATTGTCTTTATTATTTAGATTCTATTGTTTAATCCACTTATAAATGTAGAAAAGTACGCTTAAAGTTCAAGAAGTTTAATCCTAAAAACCCATGTTTGAAGACTAGCACTCTCATGATTAACAAAGCTTTGATCTTTCATTAAGTAAAATCATGTTGTTTATTGATTTCTCCAATAATTCAAGTAGATTTCTCATATCGTTGATTTCCTATTAACTTTATCTTAAGTGGCCAAGATAATATAAGCTTTAAGCATTCAAATAAACAAATATTATTGTCTAACATGTAACAGGAACTCAATCAAGTCATTTAATAACCTAACCTTAACCAAAAATCACATTAAAACATCATATATATATATATATACAAGAACAGCAAGGATCAAACTTAAACGACATTTTCTTGAACATATGTAAATAAAGAGTGACAAACAAGTGATTTAACGGTTTGAACTGAACAAAATGAAGCTCCGAATTACAATACAACCTTCAATCACTTAATTAAACTCTTGGAATTCTTGAAAACAAAATGAAATATCCAATTACAATGTTGAAAAATGAAAATCGAAATAAAAACCTAACTTAGAGAAAGAAAAAGAAAACATTAGACTAAGAATAGATTTTGGCTAAGTAAATCTATCTCATTATGTGAAAAAATGGCTTTTATAGCATAATATATATGTTTGGAGTAAATGGTTGCCCGTGGAGCAAGTTAATGCAAGTGGGAGCTGAAATCTAGCTAGAAAATTCATGGTAGCTAATTAAATGATAATTGAAAAGGACTTAAATGACTCTTTTCAGCTACTTGCGTTTAACTTCTAGATAATACTTCAACAGTGGTTTTGGATACTTAAACAAGGGTTGGTCTAAACCACTGTTTAACTCCTATTTCTAATATTTTTACTAAATTTTCTAGATTGTCTCCTCTTCTGAATTTCAATCCATAAGTCAAACATATGTAAAGATAAATAAACCATTTAAACATCAAATTGGGAAAATGTGCATCAAATAATAATGGAAAACACTATAAATTATGCACATGGTAACTCCATAACACTTTAGCATTTGCCTATTTTCAATAAAATCAACCAATTACCAATTTGAAAACAACATATAATCATAGGAAAACTGACCAATTGATCAAACACCATCATTCAAAACTTTTCCTTGATCATTCAATTATCAAAAAAATCATCAAGATGTTGTATGATTAATCAACCATGGTAATTAACAAATAACTTAAGATGACTTTATACTTTGTCAAAATTTAACCTAAATCTCACAAGTCATTTTAATACATAAAATGAATATACACTAAGAAAAATGAATAATCTTTTAAGCTAATCACATATTTTATTTGTTAAGCCCAAACATGAACATAAATGTGAGCCTTTAACACTTAGTTGACAAGTCACTTAATCTTTTACGCAAACATGAACATTTTTTTGTGAACATCCCTTATTACTTAATTAAGTCACCTTACATCAATTGGCTAGTAATACCTCTCTTTAACATCGTCTAATTAGTTTGAAGCCAACGGAGTGAATGAAAACTTGTTCACGTTTTTTTAACACATTTTTAATTTTTAATTTTTTTTAATTGTTCGTATTTTTAATTTGAACTTAAACAAGATGATGAACATGTTTAAAGAAGTTATAAATCACTTCGGAATATACAATTTATACACCAAAAATCATAATGCTTATTAAGCATTCATTATCTAAAACATAAAGGAATCAAAGTTCATTAACTAATAAACATGATTCATTGATAATTAACATCTTAAATCATCAAAATAATCAAAATAAAAAGCAAAATTTTCAATAATTTGCTTCAAAATAAAAAAGAAGAACTTTTTAACAAATTATAAATTATAAGCTCATAAAATGATAATCTTGTAGACAAATAAATAGAAATGTGATAACATGTACCCCCTCCCCCATATAATGTGAAAATTATCCTCAATGTTCATAAAATCAATAAGAAAACATATTAATGGAAGAAAAGGGAATAGAAAATACTCAGATAAGAATGATAATATTGTTGTCTATCCATTGAAGTGTATATTCAATATTGATGAAGCGTATATGGGTGTATATAAAAGACTTGATGTAGAACATGAAAATCCAAAAAAGAATATCAAAGCACCAGAAATAAGATAAACAACAGTCACACTCCTTTAAATTAAATGTGATCAAAGTAAACCAAGAAGCCCAAAATTTAAACAAAAGAAAATCATGCCAAACTAAGTAAAACACACTAAAAACATATTAGATCCTACTTCTGTGGTTGGGTTACCTCCTAACGAGTGCTTCTTTGAGGTCTTTTAGTTAGACCTTAGCATTAGAAAATTTTAAGTCTCTTCTTAGGTCCATAATCCAACTCTTTTCCTTCATCATCCTTGGAAGCATAATAGGCCAACATCTTAATGGCTCCTAAAGTATTCAATTGATTCATAAAAATTTAAGCCTTACCCTTAATAAAATACCACTTATGACTCCTGTGTTGGAAAAATACAATAGTAAAAACACATGAAGTAAAGTGTCTGGCCTATGGTTGAAACTTAAACACCAATGAAATCAATAAGCTCAAAATTTTCCTTAGATTCTACAATTTCTTTGACAATTTCATCTTTCTTGACAACCTCGTCATGGTTTTCAAATTCAAGAATATTGATTACATGATGCATTACTTTTGGGTCATCCTCAATAATAGTGAAATCAAAAACCTCATTCTCATCCATTTGGTCATCAAACATGAATGCAAAAACACCTTCATCACTTTCTAAAACTTCATCATGCTTAGCAAATTCGTCACTTCCAAAAATTTATTCATTCTCCCTACATTCTGCACATTCACAAAATATTTCTTAAAATTAATTATAAGCTTGTCCTCATCACTATCGAAGTCAAAAGATCCTAACCCAATTTAATTAAATGCAATAGGTTCATGAAGCTGAGTTAGAATATTTGGTTTGATTGACTTCATTAAAAACTCCTTCCAATTGGGATTGAAAGTTTCCAACCCTTCTACAATGTGCTAGTTTCTAGCTATATGCTCATTTAATTGCAATAGACTAGCAAATGGAGCATGTAATTTCTAAAACAACTATGAAGATCAACTAAATCAAAAATCTAGCATCTGTGGGTATAGAATCCTAGGTTTATCAGGTTTTACATTTGGATTAGAAAATAACCTAGGTGGATCTTCATCACTCCTTATATAGTGATGGCCATAATATACTCCCGAAGTGTAGGTTCAGGCATGGTAGGTAATAGTCTAGCTAATCTTTCGTCTAAGATCTATGTAATCTAATCTACTTCAGTTTATAAAAGCTTAATATAATTTTCATGAGTTTGCATCATTGATTGCAGTTGGCCACATACAGAATTAGCTTAAATTAATCTATCTTTCTTACACAATTTAACAATTAATTTGAGACCAACATTCGGCAATCATATCGGTCAAATGAAGTAATAAAGTTGAGTATATTTAAGACTCCGAGTATCAATCCCACGAGGAATTTTATAGGATGTAAGTACTAGGTCAATCGAATTATAATTATATAGAGAACACTCAGCTTTATGATTTAAGAAATAAATTACTAAACTATACTCTACAAGATCCTAGAAAAATTTCAATCTTTTGTAACAGAGTCACAGGTTACTTTTCCTAATTTATTTAGTTAAGCTTTAGTAGTTAATGATTTAATTGATGGATCAGTGATGCTTAATCTACGGTCTTCTCTAATTCAAGGTAGCATTATGGTTAAAACACTAACTTATCTCTATTGGTCCTATCCTGGGGTTTGGTTATGGCTCAGACTTAGGTAATAGGCTTAAAGCTTAGGAATTCTAGTCCTAAATTATCCTAATCTAAGACTAGCACCCTCATGATTAACCTAGTCTTTGGTTATTTCACTTATTTAAACCACGTTGTTTATTGAATTTTCTAATAACCTAGGTAGAGACTGTTGAATCCTAGATTATCTGAAGGCAATATCCTAAGTGATCAATTCAAGATAAGCATTAAGCATTTAATAAACAAAGATTATTTCACTAATCATGGTTCCAAGGTTTGAGTAGCTTGATATCTAGCCCTCCCTCAAGCTTGGAAGTGTAAACTTCTTCCAAGCTTGCACTTCCAAACTAAGCATCAGGATCCAATTGGGAAGTTACAATCATTACTAATTCTAGAGTGGAAATAGGAAAGAATTACTATAGATTTCATTATGGGTTTGTTAAGAACTTCGAGGCAACCTGATGCCATATGGGTTATTGTTGACAGATTGACAAAATCAACCAATTTCTTACATGTGAGGGCGAATAATACACTAGATCAGTTGGCCCGAATGTATGTAAATAAGATTATAAGATTGTACGGTGTCCTAGTATCCGTTGTATTTGATCAAGATCCCAGATTCACTGCTAGATTTTAGGGTAGTTTATAGTTAACCTTAGGTACAAAGTTGAATTTTAGTTTACATTTCATCTTAAGATTAATGGACAAAATGAGAGAGTCATTAGGACTATTGAGGATATGTTTAGGGCTTATGTATTGGAGTTTCAAAGAGCATGGGATCAAACAGTAATCATTTTATATCAAATAGTAATCATTCAAATGTTTTGGTTATGGAAATATATATGGATGATGAGCTTTAATGACATTGTAAATGATGTTTTTGAAATGGAATTAGAAATTTTGAACTTATGATTACTCGTGTTTTGTATAATGCCATAAGAGTGAATATGACTACTGGAACATGTCATTCTCATAGAGTACTTTCTTGAATGTCGTTTGGATGTTTGGGTACATGCTCTATGGTAATGGGGTATTATGACAGAGCTTTAGCCTCTAAATCAGGTTGGATTCTTTTTTTTTTCTTGTTATCTATTAAAAAAAGAATTTGTATTCGTGTTCTTTGTTCTTTTGAGTTTTTTCGTTTCCTCCTATTTGTTCTTTTTTCTAGACAAATTCTGCATTTGTATTCTTTGTTCTTTGTGTCTTTTCATTTTCTCCTCTTTTTTCTTCATTTTTCTAGACAAATTTTGCATTTGTGTTTTGTTTCTTTATGTCTTTTCATTTCCTCCAGCTTGTTCTTCATTTTTTCTTGGCAGATTCTGCATTTGTGTTCTTTGCTTGTTCATGACGTCTTCATTTTCCTTAAGTGTTTATTCATATTCCTATGACCTTCTTGTTGGTTAGCTTTTTCCTTTTGTGTTCCTCCCATTATTATCTATTTTGGGGTGTCTTTTCATATTCTTTTTGTGTTCAAATGTCTAGTTATGTTGCTGGCTAATTTTTTATGCTATTGGATTTAGTTCATAGGAATATTTTAGGTAATTAATATTATGCTGACTCTAAATCAAGTTATTATATTTTAATTTGTAAAAAAATGAAATAAATAAATAAATAAATAAAGGTGGAAATCAGAATTTTGCAATCCTTGTTAAACTTGGACACTTGAACACTAGTTGGTCAAATTATTTTTGTGTTTATTAAACATTCAACTAGACTAGTTCTTTCGTTTTTCTTGAACACAATAGTCACTATCTTATAAAGTGAATACCTATTATTTGTTTGTTATTCCTACTTTTTTTTTCTGAGTTCTTATCAATCATTTGAAATCTGCTAATTTGTTACATTCTTATGAGTTTGTCGCTTCAGGTTAAATTATCTTGATTGTGTTTGGTTAGTTTTTTAAAGAGCCTAAAGAGCAAGTTTGAGTGGTAAAAGGTAGGAAGGTGAGCTCATTATAACAAAAGCCATTTAAGAGAGTAAACATGAGTGTTGAGTGACACTAATTTTAAGGAAACACATGAGGGAGTGCCGGTGAGGTATTTTCTAATTTTTCTTACAGATTTACAAACATTATATCTAAGGATAAGGGTGTGTTCTCGGTGAAGGAGACAATGTTGACAACTTCATGCTCAAAGAAATGCAAGAACAATTGGAGCACACTATTATTATTTTTGGAGAGATAAGGGATAGAATGGATAAACAAGATGCTGAAATTGCAAATTTACAAAGAAGGAGAGTTCATTATGTTCCTAATGCTATAAGGTGAGAGAGAAATGAAGACAATGTCATTGGATACTTTTCCTCGTTCGAGAATCTCCTCCCTTCCTCCACTCCTAGAGTGGATGATGTTGATTTTGATGATGGTTACTTATTAGACATATTTAACAATAATAGAGGTAGAAGGAGATTTGGTGGAAGAGATGATGCACATGAACATGACTTGGTAAATGAATATTCCATCATTTTAATGGAAGAATGGTCCTAAAGCCTATTTAGAATAGGAAAAGAATGTGGAGTTGGTCTTTGATTTCCATAATTATTCTAAAGAGAGGAAACTCAAGCTTGCAGCTGTTGAATTCACCAATAATGTGATTAATTGGTGGTGTCAGATTGTTTCAGCTAGAAGAACAAATCTGAGATACTATTCATACATGGGTAAAAATGAATAATATCATGAGGAAGAGATTCATTCCCAATCATTACTATAGGGAATTGTATCAAAAGTTGCAAGGATAGACATAATGGAAGTAGAGATACATTCTAGAATCGATTGGATAAAGAGATCGGGAAAGCCCATGACACCAAGAGTGTGAATGACAAAGTCCCATTGTATGGAGTCATAGGCTTTTTTCATATTGATCCTAAAGGTACATCTATTGTAGTCATTATCAAAATGATAATTTATAAGGATTCTTATACTAGAAAGATGTTATGTCCAATCCTTCTACCTTTGATGAAGGCTGACTGGTTAGGGGTTATTAAGGCAAGAAGAACTGACTATAACCTATTTGCCAATATAGCTTAGACATGACCTTATAGAGCATATTGCCGCATGAGATAGGACGGAAGTAATTAGCAAAGGAGGGATACTGGTTTTAGGAACCAAGGTGATAAAAATTGCATTAATCTCTTTTAACAGTTTCCCAGACTGGAAGAAATCTAGGACAACCTTTGTTATATCCCTTCTAACTATATCCAAAGGTTTGCCTAAAGAAATGACCATAAACCCATCTGGTCTAGGAGCTTTAGAGATGTTGAAACTGAAGAAAGCTTCCTTAACATCATTACTAGATAAAGAAGAGGTAAGGGATTTAGCTAGATTAGGAGCAAGCTTACATTTGACCATACTGTCCAGAAAGGATGGATTAGGGGGCCACTTTATGGGATCCCAAAATCTCGTTGAAGACTATGAACAAATATAACTTAATATCTTGGGGGTTAGAAAGGGAGATAAATTGTCAGCTAAGATGAAGGATATGGAGTTATGATTCCTTCTAGAATGAGGGAATGGTGGAAAAACTTGGTGCTTCAATCCCCTTCCCTCAGCTAAAGGGTCCTAACTTTTTACTTATATAGGGATTATTGAAGGGAGAGGGCTTGGTAATATCATTGGATAGCTTGTTTCTCAGCCTATTTAAGGGAGGGAGAAGGATTAGAAGCCAAAGACTACTGGGTATAAAGGAGATGTTGAAAGGCTAAATTGACATTAGAGTCAATGTCTTTGACTTCCATCATATTCAGGGTTTTTAGAACTTGTGCCACATCTTTGGTCATATTCAATTTCTGGGTAGATTTTGCTGATTTGTGTTCTTATTCATTTGTTTCTTTTCATTTACCTCTTATTGGATCTTCATTTTATGGTCAGATGCATTTTTTAGGGCAGATCTGTGTTCTTGTTCATTTGTGTCTTTTCAATTTTCTCTTGTTATACCTTAATTTTCTAGTCAGATTTTTTTAAGGAGATTTTATAGATTTGTGTTCTTGTTCATTTGCGTCTTTTGGTTTTCCTCTTCTTAGAAATTCATTTTCTGGTTAAATTCATTTTTCTAGGTAGAATTTGCAGATTTGTGTTTTTTCTCATTTGTGTCTTGTCATTTTCCCCTTGCTAGATCTTCATTTTTCTGTGTAGATTTTGCAGATTTATGTTCTTGTTCATTTGTGACTTATTGTTTTCTCTTGTTATATCTTCATTTTCTGATTAAATTCATTTTCTAGGAAGATTAGAAAGTTTTTGTTCTTTGTTGATTATGAGTCTTCATCTCCCTAAGTGTCTATTCGTACTCTTAACTCTTTCAGATATCTTATGATTATGTTCAAGCATCTATTTATGTTGTCAGCTAATTTTGTGCTACTGGATTTAGATCATACAAATTTTATAGGTAATTGAGATTGTGAAGATTCCTACTCGAGTCATTATATTTTTATTTGTAGCAAAAGAAAATGAAAAAGACAACAAGGAAGAAGGGTGCAAATCAGAATATGAATGTCCTTTGGATGTTTGAGTACATGCTCTATGGTAATGGGGTATTACGATAGAGCTTTGGCCTCTAAATCAGGTTGGATTCATTTTTTTTTCTTGTTATCTATTAAAAAAAAGAATCTGCATTCATGTTCTTTGTTCTTTTGAGTCTTTTCGTTTCATCCTATTTTTTCTTTTTTCTAGACAAATTCTGCATTTGTGTTCTTTGTGTCTTTTCATTTCCTCCAGCTTGTTCTTCATTTTTTCTTGGCAGATTCTGCATTTATGTTCTTTGCTTGTTCGTGATTTCTTCATTTTCCTTAAGTGTCTATTCGTATTCCTACGATCTTCTTGCTGGTTAGCTTTATCCTTTTGTGTTCCTCCCATTATTAACTATTTTAGAGTGTCTTTTCATATTATTTTTGTTTTCCAAGTGTTTGTTCTTGCTCTAACTCATTTAGACATCTAATTTTTGTGTTCAAATGTCTAGTTATTTTGTTGGATTCATATGAATTTTTTTGGGTAATTGAGATTGTGCTAGCCCTAAATCAAGTTATTATATTTTGATTTGTAAAAAAAAAAAAGAAAGAACAAAAGAAATAAAGTTGCAAATCAGAATTTGGTAACCCTTGTTAACAATACTTGGTCTAATTTGTAGGCATTATCATTAATTTTTGCAACAACTTGAAATGGACCATTGCCTTGAGGATACAACTTGGTACACCTTTGAGCTGGAAACATCTCTTTGCGTATGTGCACCAAAACCCACTCTCTAGTTTCAAACATAACTATCTTGCGCCCTTTATTTGCTTGAGTAGCATATTGTTCAGAACTTCTTGATTTGCTGCCTCACCTTTTCATGCATTTGTTTCA
>JAOXYD010088241.1:0-12097 GCA_028565735.1 Pinacopodium congolense
GATTTGAAGAAACTGGTGTCATAATTAAACTTGCTAATCATTCTAATGCCTATCCTAAGGGTGTTCTGGAGGATGTCTTAGTGCAAGTCAATAATATGATCTTTCATACTGATTTTTATGTCTTACAGATGGGTAATGAAGATTCATCCACTTCAGTTTCGATTTTATTAGGAAGGCCATTTTTGAAAACTTCTAGAATGAAAATTTATGTTTATGATGGGTCCTTGACTATGGAATTTGATGGTGATGTGATTAAATTTAATATTTATGATACTAGAAAATTTCCTAAAAATGATCAATCTTTCGTTTCTGTGAGTTTTCTCGATACGTTAGTGCAGAAAATTTTTTAGATCAAATAAATTAAGGATTGCATTGCAAAATAACTTAGGTATCTCAGAAGGAAAAACACTCCCCAATTATCTTGTCATCCTTGAGGAGATGGATATCACTATCCAAATTTTAGAGCGAATCAAATACTTGGAGGAACATGTACTTTTTCTGGAGTTAACTCTAAATAATTCAAAGTTGTTACCATCTCTTATGTAACCCCTAGAATTTGAATTGAATGCTCTCTCAAGTAACTTAAAAAATGTGTATTTAGGTGAGCATGAAACTCTTTTTGTTATTATTACAAGTAAACTAACATGTTTTTAGGAAAAAACAATTATTGGCTATGCTAAAAAATCACAAAGATGCTTTTGGATGGACTGTGACAGATTTAAAAGGGATTAGCCCATCAATTTGTATGCATAGGATCTTATTGGAAAATGGAGGTAAAGAAATAAGACAACCCCCGAGAATATTGCACCCACCAATAATGGAGGTAGTCAAGAAGGAGATTTTGAAGTTACTAGAAATTGGGATAATTTATCCTATCTCAAACAGTAAATGGGTAAGTCCAGTACAGATTGTTCCATAGAAAAATGGAGTGACCATGGTAGAGTATGATTGAAGTGAATTAGTACGCACCCCTGTGAAAAATGGGTGGAGGGTTTCTATAAGTTTGTATAGATTACAGGAAGTTAAATTTTCTTACTCCTAAAGATCATTTTGTACTTCCTTTTATTAACCAAATGCTTTAAAAACTTGCAGGAAAAACTCATTATTCTTGTTTAGATGGTTATTCGTGTTATCATCAAATATCTGTTGAACTAGAGGACCAGGACAAGACAACTTTTACATGTTCTTTTGGCACCTTTGCATATCGAAGAATGCCATTTAGATTTTGTAACACAGCCGCCACGTTACAAAGATGTACAGTAAGTATTTTCTCTTATGAATGACTTTACAGCCTATGGTTAGTCTTTTAATACTTGCTTAAATTACCTTGAGAAATTTTTTAAGCGATGCATTAAATAAAAGTTAAATTTAAATTATGAAAAATACCATTTTATGGTTGATCAAGGGATAATATTAGGCGATGTAGTGTCTTTAAGGGGACTTGAGGTTGATAAGGCTAAGATAAAAATTATTAAAGCTCTTCCTTACCACATTAGTGTACAGGAAGTTTGTTCTTTTCTTGGACATGCAGGTTTTTATCGATGCTTTATTAAAGATTTTTTTAAAACCACCCAACCTTTATGCAAGTTACTTAAAAAAATGTGGATTTCCAGTTTAAAGAAGCTTGTAAGAATGCATTTGATGAATTAAAAGAGAAGCTAATTTTAGCTCCAATAATCCAACCTCCAAGTTGGAGTCTTCCATTCAAGACAATGTGCGATGCAAACAATTATGCTTTTGGAGTTGTTATGGGGCCAAGAAGGAACAAAGCACCACATGTGATTTACTATGTTTCCATGATGCCAAATGATGCTCAGAAAAATTATTCAACAATAGAAAAAGAATTGATGGCAGTTGTTTTTCGACTAGAGAAGTTCCATGCTTACGTATTGGGCACAGATGTTATAGTTTATTTAGATTATGCCACATTGAAGTATTTGTTGTCTAAAAAGGAAGTAAAGCTACGACTTATTCTAGTACTATAAGAATTTAATGTGGAGATTTGGGATAAAAAGGGAATTGGAAATCTTGTTGCAGATCATCTCAGTTGCATCCATCTAGACACCATTTCAAACAACTTGAAAGATGAATTCCCATATGAGAATTTATTCGCCACCCTACGGGAAACGCCTTGGTACGCTGACATAGTTAATTTTCTAGTTGCCAAATCTTTCCCTAGTACATTGTTAAGAGCTGAAAAAGATAATATTAAAATAGAGGATAAGTATTACGCATGGGATGATCCACATCTGTGGAAATATTATGTTGATTAAATTATTAGGCGATGTGTGTCTGATGATGAAATTCCCTTTATATTGAATTTTTGCTATTCCTTTGCATATGGTGGATACTTTGGTCCAACAAGGACAGCCCTTAAAGTGCTTGTATGTTGTTTGTTTTAGCCTAAATTATTTAATGATACTTACATATTTT
The DNA here is from genome assembly GCA_028565735.1 of Pinacopodium congolense. Lineage (NCBI taxonomy): Eukaryota > Viridiplantae > Streptophyta > Magnoliopsida > Malpighiales > Erythroxylaceae > Pinacopodium > Pinacopodium congolense. The sequence continues at coordinate 2,434 of JAOXYD010088241.1, forward strand.
GTAAGTCTTGTGATCGATGTCAAAGAACAAGTGGTTTAGGACAAAAAGACCAAATGTCGTTCAAAAGTATCTTGGTATGTGAAATTTTTGATATATTGGCAATGAATTTTATAGGGCCCTTTTCCTTCCTCTTTTGGTAAGACTTATATTCTTGTCACTGTGGATTATGTTTCAAAATGAGTTAAAGTTAGGGCTACTCGTATTGATAAGGCTAAAGTTGTTGTCGATTTTGTCAAGTCTCAAATTTTTATTAAATTTTGAATTCCTAGAGCAATAATTAGTGCCGTGGGACTCATTTTCATAACCAAATTGTTGGGGCCCTACTGAAGAAAGTGGACAAGTTGTACATCAAATACTGTAACAGCATACCATCCTCAGATAAGTGGACAAGTTGAAGTTTCTTTTAGGGAAATCAAATCAATTTTGGAAAAAGTGGTTAATCCTAATAGGAAAGATTGGAGTTTATGTTTAGACGATGTGCTACGGGCATACATGATTGCATACAAAACCTCGATTGGTATGTCACCATACAAGTTAGTTTTTTGAAAATCTTGTCATTTGCTTGTAGAATTTGAAAATAAGGCTTTCTGAGCTGTAAAGTAATGCAATTGGGATTTAACTGAGACAGGAAATAATCAAAAATTACAATTGAAAGAATTAGAAGAGATGCGTAATGATGCTTGTGAGAGCGCTAAAATTTATAAAGACAAGACGAAGACCTTGCATGATAAAATGTTAAATAGGAAAGAATTTTTAATAGGTCCAAAAGTTCTTTATCACTCAAAATTGAAACTCTTTCCTGGTAAATTACTCTGTTAATGGATAGGCCCATTTGTCGTTACTAATGTTTTCTCATATGGTGCAGTAGAAATATAAAGTTTAGACACTTTTAAAGTGTTTAAAGCTAATGGACATCGTTTGAAATCACATTATCAGAACTTAAAGGTTGAAACTGCATAAGAAATTTAGCTGGCTGAGCCAGTTTACTCTGAGTAAGTCAATTGAAGTTTCTTTCCATCTAGCTAATATGGCATTAAAGAATCGCTATTGAGAGGCACCTCGGGATTTATTTTAATTTGAGTTGTTTTATTTCTATTTAGTTTTATTTTATTTATCTTAATTTAAATATATATATCCTTATTATTATATTTATTTATTTCATTCTTTTCACATCTTATATTTTATAAAAAATATATCAAAAACGTTAATTTACATTGGAACTGCCGCTCAGAGGAAAGGGACAACAACATAACCATCAAATTTGGTAAATCTTATTATTATTATTATTTAGCTTTCTTTATTTAAATTTCGACACACCTCTAAGGCCTACCACCTCTCTAGAATTGCCAGCCAACTTAATCCAATGCCACTTACAAGACACCCTTATCAAATATCTACCCTCTCAAAAATCTCGCCCACCTAGTGTTTGACGAAAAGCCTCAAACATAGTTCAGCCACTAGCCAACACCCACCCACTCTCCATTCCATATTTGACAACCCAAAAACCATCCCACACCCACAACATCAATCTCTTCCCCCACTGTCGAGACACCCTCACCACTAGACCACCACCTGTTTGTGATATTGTCTTAGAGAAAATCCATACCACCTCCCCAACTTCACACTTTCGAGCCCATAAACATTCCCCTATAGCATATCTTATCACAAAAAAAAAAAATGGAACCAAGACTCTCAAGCTGTGTCCAGTCCTTGCGAATCACCACTCAATTGCAGTCACACAGCAATCCAACTCAGCCTATTCATATTGACGATAGCCTACCACTATTTTCCTTTGAAGACAATCCACCCGTATCACCAACTGCATAGCCATCTATAGCCCTTGAGGAAACCATTTCCTTAGCTACAAGTGAAGGGTAGCCTAAACAAGAAACAACTGACAAGTCATCTAACCAAGAAGAAGAGGAAGTGGCAGAAGTAGACAAAGTAGCTCTAACAAGCACATAAGAGTTGGACATAGATGCTAACATAGGGGGAGAGGAAGAAATAGAAGTTGAAGATCTAACAGTGGCAGAGGAGCATAATTTGGGCATCAACAGTGATGAAGTGCTTCAATGGACATTTTTCATATTCATGATAAAATTGAATAATATGTGCATAGAATGGGATGGTCTCATTATACTAAGCTGCATATGTAGAACTCACTAGGATATTTTATGCCATTTTTCTTTTCAAATTAGATGATCCAAATTTCAACTTATTTGCTTGTGGTATGATTGAATGTAGGCTAAGGAATAAGTGGTTCTCATTTTATGTTTCTTCATTCTGTGCAATGAAATTTGTGAAAACTTCTGTGGCTAAAGGTGATGCATTTTTAAATGATTATTGTGATTATGTGGATGAATTTGATCCATATTCCATGTGCCCAGAATGGTCTGTTGATTATGAGAAATATAACCTTTGTAGTTCCAAAAGTTCGTTTCTACGCAAACCAGCTTTGAAATATTTCCTTCGTTTTCTAGTTTACAATTTTTTTGGTCGTAGAAAAACTTCTGGCATATTATCTAAAGCTGAACTCTTCTTTTCATGATGCATGGAAAACAATGTTGAACGTAATTATGGTTTTTGGATTCTCATTCAAATGAATTCCATTTTGAAAAAACAGAATCAAGCTTTAATCTTAGGCTCATATATCACTCAACTTGTTATTAATATTAGACTCTTAGATGTTGATAACACTAACCATACAGTTACTTATGAGATGGAACCATTGGATTATGAGTGTTTATACATGATAGGTCTCACAGTTGAACAAAGAGATGATGGATACATCTTTGTCCTGCCTGGACAATCCATACAACATGTACCTCACCCCTGTGGGCGAAAAAGAAGAACTGTAAAGACCACAACCTCACAATGATCAGCACCTGATCCAATACAAGTTTCTATAAGTGATCAGGTGGTTTTAGCACTCCTATAATGCATGGAGCACAAATTGGATCTCTTCGAGCAAAACCAACAAGCCTTCCTCAAACACTAACCCTTCCAACCACCATTTCCACCAACACCTTGATCCCTCAAACAACGAAGCTTCTTACACTTTTTACTCCTTTATTTTTTTCATGTTCATCTATTTTCATTTTCTGACTACATTAGCAGTAATGTAGATTAAGTGTGGTGGGAGGGGGACTTTGATTGTTTATGTAATTGTGTTTTGTTTTTTATCGTTGCTTTTTTCATTTTAATTATCATTTTTTTTCTTTCTTGTCTTTTATTTTGCATGCGATGTGTGTAAAAACCATGAAATTTGATCTTAGTAGTTGGAATGAGACTGAATTGTGTGCTTGAAGTTGAATTAGGTTAAGTGAATAGAAGATGAATCATATTGATTGATGAAAGTAATTTTTAACATAAACTTACTCAGAAATTGATGATTGAGTGAATAGGTAATGTATAAAAGAATAATGGATTTTTAATTGAGCCTATGAAAAGAATTGAGCGTATATGACTCCATTAAATAGTCATTTCATTTCTTCATGTGTGATTATCTTCTAAAGTGAATTATTCTCTATAACTTTCTTGGAACCGAATTAAGATCACATCTATACAGGCATGTATAAAAACGATAAAGGCCATCTTTTATTTTAACCCTTTAGCTTAAAAAGCCAACCTAATTGAATATCCATTGTTAGACGATTTGAGCTAAAACCTTTTTCTTGATAAACCCATTACAAACACCAAAAACCTCGTCTATCCTCACCCATCATAAATGTAAGTACGCATTCTAATCACAAACTTATTTGGAGATATGGAAGTCAAGGAAAAGAAAAATGTGAAATGAAATGGAAGAGTTTGAGATATGAATTATGAGTTATACCGTTGTTTTTATTTTCTTAAGTATTAATCTAATAGTCCAGTCCAAGTCAGTCCACCTGCCCACAGATATTGTTTGTTTTGGGTGGCCCATCTGGGCGTCACACTCGCACAATTTTTCTTTTCACAGGCCCATCTGGGCGTCACTGTGAAAACACGTCCGCCACCACTCGAACTCAAGACTTATAGCCTTAGACCATATCGTGACTACTAATGGTGACTACTAATGGTAGTCACCATACGGTCCAAGGTTATAAATCTTGAGTTCGAGTAGTGGCGGACGCTTTTTCACGATGACGCCCAGATGGGCCTGTGAAAAGCAACATTGTGCTGGTGTTACGCCCAGATGGGCCAACCAAAGCGGACAATATCTGTGGTCAAGTGGGCTGACCTGGACTAGAATGTTACAGTTGGTATAAGAACCATACACTTCCCTCTATGGATGCGTTTTTACAGTGATGCCTAGATGGGCCTGTGAAAAGCAAAACCGTCCGAGTGTGACGTTCAGATGGGCCACCCAAAGCGGACAATATCTGTGGGTAGGTGGCCTAACCTGGACTGGACTATTAAAATTAAATAAAAACAAACAAAAAAAAACAAGAAGAAGAAAGAAAAGAGACAAGTATGAATGAAGTTTTTTACTGCTTTGAGATTGAATTTGTTTCTTCACAAATGTTTATGATTTTTACCCTTATTCCTTTATCGATCCTCACCTTTACCTATGGCCAAATACAACCTTTAATAAGGTCCTTTGGATTTGTGCATGTTTTTATTTAAAGTGGTGAAAAGTTGGTGAAAAAATAAGCATATGGTAGAATTTTTCCGTTACAAGAATCTGAGTGAAACATCAACCTATAAACATTTGAGTGAAATGACTGAATCTCGTAAGGAAAATCCATTGTAAGATTATGCTTATCTTTGAATGATGCTATCATAACTTGAGTTTGTTTATGTATACCGATGAAAACTAATTAGGATGTATGTAGTACTTTGACATTCAAGTGGCAAAAGTTTGAACGATTGAATGCCTTTAGTTTCTGTGAAAGCGAATTGATAGAATTTCATGGTTGTTTTAAATTTGTTAGAGGGAAAGCAAAAGGTTAAGTATGGGGGAATTTGTTAGTGTCTTTATTTTCTGACCCTTTTGTTTTTTATTTCTTTGTTCTTGATTGAAGCTATACTTAATGGAGTTTAGTCTTTATTTTATATTAAGGCATGGTTTTGATTCAAGCGACAAGAATTGCAAAATTTTTGGATCAAGAAAAGTTGAATCAGGGGGGTTGGACATTGCTGGACACAGTCTCGTGCAGTGATATTTGTGTGACAGACATCAGTAGAATTTTTAAAGATTTCTTTTTCCGCTTTGGCCTTAAATTTAAAGGCTGCAAAATCAGTTAGAATGGGGGCCTATTTGACTAGAAAAGGAAACCTGGGCTGGAAACAAAAGATGGAGACTTGAGCTATGAAAATTCAAGGAACAAAGGTGGGCTTAAGAAGCATGTGGGCTACATAAAGATAAATGAGTCCATAAGGAAGAAAAATAAAAAGTCCAACAACAAGGAAGAGAGGAGACACATTTTCAAAAGTCACAAAAACAAGAAAAGGACTTCCAGGTTTTTAAAAGAAAAACGTGACTAAGGCTGCAGGAGAGGAAAAGAAATATTTGGCTAGGAGAAAGGTTTTTTAGAGTATCAATTGCAGGTTAGTTGACAAAGGAACCGAAGAATCCAATGCAAAATATAGAAATAGATAGCAAAAATTGTAGCCAAGAAGAAAATTATTATGTTAGGTAACTAACTTTTTGTTTCTTGGTTTACGGAACCTAATTATTAAACTATGAATATTGTGAGAACCTTGATATTTATTTGAATCAATATATTCGTCAAGTATTAATTATTTTTCTAGGTTATTCTTTGGTTGTTTGGTTTTACAGTTAGGTGCGTAACTAGTTTGTGATTATATTTTAATCAATTGCTAGATTAAATTGGTTGATATTTAATTCTTTTAATCAAAAGTAGTGACTCAGATTTTTTTCTACTACGTTAGCGACTTTATTATAGGAAAAATATAAATCGTATTTATGTTGTCTAGTTCGTCAATTTTCTGGATTCGTAAAGTTATTGATTAATTAAATCTGAGATCATATCCTGATTTTTTATTAATAATGGTTAAGTCGAATCACTTTTCAATTAACTAAACATAAGAGAAAATAGGTAAATAAAACTACCTCGACAAATACTTAATTAATAAATTGATTGTTTTTAGTGTCGATGATCAATGCAAGTTCAGTAATGAAGGAATCCGTAAACCAAGATTTTATGGATTGTTAAATTCTCATTGTTTTATTATTAGCTATTTTTTAATTTATTATTTATGTTAAATTATGTTAATTTGCAACTTAAAACCCTCCTTTTTATTACGTAACTACTAACGTCTAAATTCTTCGTGGGAACGATGCCTATTCTCCCCTACTATATTAATTTGTGTTGTAGGAAGTTGGTTTTTTTAATATATTTAAGTACAGGGGACATCACACACTGTAGAGGAAATGGTATACTTCATCTAAATTTATGCATTACGATCTTTGTTTAAGTGAATGAAAATTCTTTGGCAAAATATTATTAAAAAACAAGTAAATTTTCAAGAATGATACCCATTGTAAAAAGATAGTAATTTAAAAAATCATTTTTACTCAGCTAGTGCATCATTCTCAAGACATAGACCAAAGTCAATATAATGCACCCAATTCCAAAAATCATTCAATTTTGTTTATGCAATGGCACCTCTAGAAATATTCAATAAGTTTTGTTTTTTACCCAAAACATGTATGTAAAGATCAACATACCCCAACCAATTACAAGCCATCAAAATGTGTACCAAGCCATTATTGACAATATCATCAATGGAAAACCATATTTGTATCTCCTCTTTGTGCCATCAAGTTTATCTTATTTTCATACACACGTTGTTCGAACAATAACTTTTTTTAGTTGTATACTATGAGGGCTTCTTGGTGAATTTTCCATTTCCATTAAGTTGTTGGAGATAACACTTTTTGCTACTTTGCTTGAGAATGATCTCGAGCTATAAATTAAAAAGTATCAATATGTTTTAGGTACCTGGGACCTAGATGTACTTGAGTCCTTAAGGAGTAGATCTTGTATTGTTCCTAACTCATATTTTTTATGTCTTTTTAAACTTCCTAAGTTTAGGAAAATAAAATTTTTCCATGTGACCAAAATCACCATAAAATAACATGTCCTATATGCAATATATGAATGATTATGGGTCCATATATTGTTATACCTAAAGGTACTTCTAAGCCCCATATTATTCAATGTTCTCCTTTGATGATAATGGGATATAGGATGTGAATAGGACATATTTCTAGTCTTATGAATATTCATGCCATTATGTCTTGAAATTTTTTTAACTTTATGCATTTGAGATTATGTGTTACTATTGTTATGCCCCAATATGTATGTAGTACGAGCATATAAAATGCCATTATGCACACTATAGGACCTATGTGCATTTTTAGTTATTTTATGATTAATTGCCTTCTTTTCATGAATGTGAAGCCTGCAATATCAATGAAACGTGTTTCTAGATGCTTTTTCCTACAATTTAAGGGTATAAAAAAGTGTTTGACCATGTTTCTTTTCAGGAGGCCTAAATTCTTTAGTTTAAGTTTGTACCTTCCTATAACAATTATGTTTAATTTTTTTATGCACATTATTCGAGTCTTTATCCTAGCTTTATATATGAATGAATGATAATTTTTCCTAGGATAAGGTCAACATGCAGATTCCAAATTATCAATAGTAAATTTGGGTATATGCTCTTCATTAAAATTTTTACCCATCATAAAAGTGGCTTTGGCACTAGTAATTACACTTTGTTGATTAATCCTTAAGGCATGCCTATCATTTGAGGCCTTTTTGGTTTAAAGCATGTAATCTAAATTTCCAATCCCATTATAAATTGTGCCAACGATTCTTTAAGGGCATCTTCTTCCTTCTTTAAAAACTCATTTTCATTTTTCAAATTCTCCCGACCATGAACGTTATTGGAAATTTTCATACTCTAAGATTCTATCATTTCACGTATCTAGTTCTTAAACTTTTGATTCTCAATCATGCATCCATTCCATTGCTTAAATGTTTCCTTGTTTCTAAAAAAAAATTATTCCTTCTCAAACTCATGATCATAACACATTCAACTAATTGATCATAATAAAAATCACAATGATCATCATCATTATTAAGTGAGTTAGAGTAAAAAGGTACCTCATTATCATCATTTTATGAATTTAATGGAGATGGTACCTCATCCTTATTAGCCATAAAAAAAACTTAGATGACTTTCCTTCTTTATTTTCATTGGCCACCAATATAAATATCCTTTAACATACTCCAATTCTCATTAATGATTATAAGTATAGAAACTCTACCAAAGCACATCTATCTAAAGCATAAAGTAAAATATTTATCGCTTTTTTATTCAAGAAACCTGTTCCACATCACATTCATCTTTTTTTAAAAATTTAATAGCTTTATGTTCATTTGTGTAAGTCCTAAAGGCACCAATGGGTGCATTGGGTTTTTAAAAAATTTTCTAAATTAATGTTCACACCACCTAAACAAATTTAATCCTATATGCATTCTTTAAATTACATTTCAGCCTGTATGTTAGGCTAATGTTTATACCAAATGTTTACAACTTAATCATAAGGAAATAACACTATAATCAATAGTTAAAGAGGTAAAGTACTAAAATGAACCCTATTATACAACAAGAAAAGACATTAAAATGATTCAAATAATTCATCTTTAAAAAAGTTTCAAATGATCCCTAAGGTGATTTTGAATAGTAAAACTTAACAAATAAACTTATCTTGATTTGTAGCAATTATATTTCATTTTTTGAGCTTTTTTATAAACAACTTATAAGCACTTGAAAATTATTATTTTTACTATAAAAACATTTCACACACAATTGAAAAACTATTTATGGCATTTCTGAATACCAAAACATATGTAAATGTAAAAGCATTTAAGCTTTATGGATATTAAAACTTAAAATAAAACTTACAACTTCAAAGTTATCTAAATAATATTCTCGAGGCTCCAAAATGATTGTACTTGCATTATCCTCAATTTTGATCTTTATCCTTAAACCTTTGACCTTTGAATTAGTAAAAATCATTACCATAAAAGATAGGATTGGACCGTCCTTCGGTTCAACCATCTACCCATTTTTGATGATGACAAAACAGGTCGTATTAAAGAGCAAAAACACATACAAAACCATTCATATGAAGCCATAAGATCAATATTTTTTGTAAACTAAACATCACATACAATTATCCTATAAATCACCCTTGCAATTAATTCTTTCATTAAAACAAATTATAATCCCCTTAAATTTGTACATTAATTCTTTTGATAGTAATAACATATGAAGGGAATTTGAAAACATAAAATGCATAAACATGTAACTCATTGGAAAAAAAATATTTGAAAATTGAAACCACCTACATGAAACAACTAATATCACATAAATTACTCGCCGTTTCTAAAATCAGTAAAAATTTATAAAAGGTTTAGTAAAGATGTGAATTATTATAAAACAAAATGTTACAGAGTAGATTATAACAATATCACATGAAATGCATAAACATATAAAATTTTCAAACAATCCTACCATCAAGCATGCCTAACTGTCTTCTAATCAAGTAAAGCCTATCCTAATTCATTGGTTTTGTAAAGATATTGCCTAACCATCAAAAACTCCCCAACAACAGCACCAAAATTTAGTGAATGCTATCGCC
>JAOXYD010088252.1:0-12097 GCA_028565735.1 Pinacopodium congolense
ATCCCTAAACTAGATTTAGCTATTCATAAACATATTCAAACAAGTAATATTCAGATTCAACATCAAAAGAAAAGCAAGGAAAAAGAGAAAACTAATGGTGTATGCTGACGCCTCCTTTTTAGGAAAATTGGGATAGCATTTGTTAAATCTTGAGTCTCCTCTCCAAAATTGAGTTCTCCACCTTCCTTCTCTCCACAAAAACCTTATTTTTTATCTTGTATCTCTCTTAAGGTAAGAATTGTTGCTGCTAGGTTAACTCCCATGACCTTTTAATACCAAAAACTCATAAACATGTCCCCACACATTTTTCCACGTCATCCTGCCAAATCAGCTTTTTCAGCTTTGACCTTTGCTTGGTATTTCCAGTATATCTTCGTCTACATACCTCCTTTTGACTTGAAATTTAATATGTAGGCTCTTTACATTTGTTCTAGCTCCCTATAAAATTTCATTGCAATCCTAGCTCTATAAGGGCATCTAATGCATCACCGAAGTTGCAGTACAAAAATTGATACTGATTTCGGGTCTCATTCGTTACCTACAATTTCAAACATCAAAGTGCATCAACACATCCTTCAAATAAGTTCATATTTTTCCCTCAAACACTCAATAATACCAAAAACAATTAAACACGTAAAAGATAATGAAAAGGAATGCAAAAGTTCATACTAACTAAGTTTAACACACACAACCAATACTTAAAACACATAAAAATAACCTAGAAACATAGTATGAAAACACACTTATCACCTACATCCAGCCTCCAACCACTTGTTGAAAATTTTCATTATAAACAACATTTCTACAAATCTTTTTATAATGAAGAGCAACATTACAATCTCAATTTCAACAAACCCACAACCAAAATATAATCAAATATATCTCACTTTAACTTCTTAAACTATTTAAGAGGGTTCACAACTAGAACAAAAAATGAATGCATCAAAAATCTCAAAAATACGCTAAAAATTTACTTCTTTCAGTCAATTTAATCACTACATAACATTATAATGCTCTTATATGATTTTCACACACTCCAACACACTTATTTATAGGTGAAAATCCACCTACTAGTCATTTATAATCATTAGTATGCACTAAAAGTCATTAACTCCATTGCTTTTCCATTGTAAAACTAATCATTACCCAAATTTCAAGCACATTGGTTTGATCACTAACTAGTACTAGTTGACTAGTCAAGCACAATGGCATCATTTAATGCACCATTTTCCTTCTAGACAAAAGTCACCCAACCTGTTCAAAAAACTATACACTAGTTAAAGAGTCCCTCTAAAAACTAGTTTTTAATAGTTTTGAAACTTATCTTAAGTTATTAGAACTTTCCAAAAACATTTCTTTTCAACAAAACTTAATTCAAATACATTTCAAATACTTCCTCGAAAATATTTTAATACATCAAGATGATTCTTTGTAAATTTCTCAAACTTTTCCTCTTGATTATAAAATCTATATGCAAAATACCTAAGTATGAATATATATGTGTGTGTGTTTTTGTGTGTGTGTGTGTGTGTGTGTGTGTGTGTGTGTGTGTGTGTGTGTGTGTGTGAATTGAGTGCATAAATACATTTCAATGATCAAAATAAGATTTACAACAAAGATTACATAGCATAACCTATATAACTTCAATATCTTGATTTTTGATCCTTCATTTAATTTGTTATTCATATATTATCAATTTAGCTCTCAGAGCTTCAATTTAAATCCTCCCACATCTTTCTTCGTCCTATCTTTCCAATACATAAATAATAATAATAATTGATAATAGTGTAGATGTTTTTCATCATTAAAACTTATGTGGAACTTCCTTTGATTTAATATCTTTACTGTTGAGTCATTCAAAGACCTTAATGTTAAAATTCATTAAAGTGTAAGAACGTGTCAATGCTTTGGCTAAATAGATTCATATCATTTACTAGTCAATAATTGCTCATTAAATCAATGGCACAAGTGATATTTACTTAATTTATAGAAACCTCTCAACTTCCAAAAGGGTTGTATCAAGAATCCAAAAATTGATTTAGAAATTAACTATAAGTTAGAGAGAATAGATAGAGAAGAGCCCACTAGGTTACTTAGAGCCAAATGTTAAGGGTAAGATGGTGGCTTGGGCATTAAAGAGTTTAAAATGCTAATAGAACCTTCCTTTTTAAACAGTTTGTGACTATCCCAATTCCCAAAGACTTTGTGCACTAGAGTTTTAAAAGCATTATATTGCGCAAATAGCTCCATTTTAAAGGCTAAACTAATAAGAGTTGCTTCCTTTACTTAGTCCAATATTCGAAGTTCTATTTCAATTGCTATAAAATGAAGTTTATCAATAGTTCATAATAGAAAAAGTATAAAGATTTTGGATGATAGATGGATCAATCTTTCTTCAAGTATGAAGATTACTTCTCTTACGAAATTCCTTTCTCAAAATGCAAACAAGAGTGTAGATCATGAACTCAAATAGTGACAAAAAATCTTACTTATTTGTTTTAATATGAAGAGGCTTTTGTTATTGCACAATTGCTTCTATGCTTTGATTATACTCATTGGAGCTTTGTATCCAAAGAAAATTTTTTAATAAAGTATGCTTATTTTTGTATTAAATGATAAAGAGAGTTCATCTCACTTTGTTGACAAAGTTGCATCGTCAAAGGAGTTATTCTAACTTAACCTGTTTGATTTAACTTTTTATTTTTATTTTTATTTTTATTCCTTGTTTCTTAAATTTAAAATTTTAAAAAAATTCATCGGTTTCTATGCATTGTTATCAATTTCTTACGTTTTTATTAATTTTTATGTGTTTTAATTAGTTTTATATTTTTATTAATTTTTGTACATTATTTTTATCAAATTTTGTGTTTACAAAAATAGAAATAAAAATGCCCAACCAAACTGGGCCTAACCTTCCCCAAAAAATTTGATAATCGATATGATGTGTGATCAAAAATTCTCTCTTATTAATGATCCTCCAGTTCATGAAAAACTCTCCTCCTTAATCTACTCGTTTTTCAACAAGAGAATAAATAACAACAATTAACTAATGTCTTTTAGAGTCGAATTGAATTTGTAACTAGGAATTTAAAGAAAAGAAAAAATTTTAACGCTAAAATTCATGGTGTTGAAACATAATAGATATGTTAACTTGTTAGATTCAAGTGTTCATAAATTGGTTGAGCTCTAGTCAAACCTTCCCACCATGAACCTTCAAGTCTAGTGTGTTAAATACCGAAATGTGAACAAGAGTATTCCATCAACTTATATATGATACTTTGAAATAACATGCTATCCCCTCCTATACAACTAACAACTTTGTGGCAAGCTCAAGTGACTAAAATCTCTGAAATAGTCACAGGCACAAGTTAATAAATGATATAATCATTTTAAAGAAATGTAAATTAAAAGAAATATGAAAAAATTTGAATATACCATATGAGATCCAATCTCTAATTGATAAAGCCAAAGTTTTAACCCTTTCAAAATTTTCATATCTATTGTTATTAATAATTACTTTTGTAACACTTATTCTAAGTTTCAGTTCAACTCAAATAATCAAAAACTCCAAACATTCCTAATTTTCTCTACCTAAGGTTTTATACATAACTTTTTAAATAATCCAATAGCTACTCATATCGTGATTAATAACTTGAATACAATTGAAAACAGTTATTATCTACTTAAAACTCAAACAAAAGAAAATAGAAGAGGGAATTTAGTTTTCCCTTCAATCTTGTCACTTTCTCTCTCTCGAAGGTGACTAGCGTCAATCCACCATAAATTTTGATTTAGTTTTTTATTGTGATTTTTAAATATAATTTTTGTATTTTTGTATTAAATTTTGTGTATTTTTAAAAAAATTTGTATTATCTTTCTAAATTTTATATTTTATTAGTATGTTATTTTTTAAATTTTTTAATTTTTTAATTTTATATTTTTAAAAAATCAAAAATTAAAACCAAACAAAAAAACTGTAAAGAAATCAAGGTTTTTGGGTGAGTTAGGGTACTTTAGTGGGTAAAAAAGAAGAGAAGAGGGAGAGAGAAAAAAGGAACAAACAAAAGAAAAGATATTGGGAGCTCAGTAACCCCTGTTATAGCCAGTATTTTCAATTTCGTACTGTATCGTACCGGCCGAAAAACGGTACGAAATGGTGGAAAACGGTACCGGATTCAAATACCGGCCGGTATCGGAAAAAAAAATTAAAAAAGTTTTTTTAATTTTTTTAAGAAAAAATTTTGTATTTTGGTCTTTTTTAATTTAAAGTTAAGTTAAAAACTACATAATATAATACATTTATAAATAATTTTGTAAATTTTATAAAATTTAGAAATTAATTTATAATTTTAAATAATTATCTAAAATAGTACCGGTACAGTACCGTTTTCGAAACCAATCTGATACCGATACTGATACGGTATTTAATACACTGATTATAGTAACTGGGTAACTTTGTCAATACATACGCCGCTTACAAAGTGAAAATGGGGGAAGGTGAATCAAATGTTTTGGTTTTCAATTGACCTTTGTCTTTTCTCTTTTTTTTTTCTTTTTCTTGTTCCCTTTTGTCTTAAAAACTAGCTATTACAAGTTATGAATAGAAAGTTATTTTCCAATCTCATATTTTTGAAATAAAAATATATTGTTTTGGCCTCTTTTGAAATTTTTTTATTATATATCTTTAAAATATTAGTTTTTATATATTTTTTGAAATTGTTGAATAAGCATCTTCATAGCTGAACGGTATGACTACTGATTTAGTTTGCTGACCAACCTTAGAAACGCAGAATTTTGGTTCGGTCATACTGTTGCCAGAATTTTGTAGGGATAGCTGTCGATTGGATACGAGGAATACCCTGCATGTATGAATCTCCTGGCTTGTTAATATTTTTGTAACTCTCTTTTACTTTTTATTTTACTTAATTGATTTAAGTTTAAAAAAAAAGGGTTTTCGTGATGTGTCTGACACATCCTCTTTTTGTTTTTTTTGGTATCATTTGATACTGCTTGAAATTATTTTATATGTTTTATTTATATAAACAAACATTTTATTTTTTCATGTCAACCACACTAAAAAATAATATGAAGTATATTAAATATTGTATTAATATTAGTATTAAATTTATTTTTAAAATAATATTATATCGATTAATATTAGTATCGTTTCAAATAATTTTTTAAAATTATAAATTAATTTTTAAAATTTATAAAATAATTTATAAATATATTATATTATATAATTTTTAATTTAAATTTAAACTTAAAAAATTAAAATAAAAAATTTTTTAAAATAAATTTATTATTTTTTTCAACATACTTACTAATATCAATTTGTATTTACTTATAAAATAATATTTGATTATTCCATTACATTGTCGGTCTGATACAAAATGTATTGACCGAAACGAAACGAAACACTTTGACTACAAGGTAAATCAATCAGAGATTTATAGAAACGAATTTACTATCCTTTTAATGCTTTTGCGCCATCTGAGAATTACTTTCGGTGTCATGTCTTAACCACCCAAAAATGGAAAGGAAGCCCCAGTAAGTAGCGGGGCATGAACAGCTTAGGTCACTGAATAAGTGGAAGCCCCCAAAGGAATGCCGTAGTTTATATTCTCATACCAGCTCTATTTTGTAGCCTTCTCTTTGGTTGCGGTAGTTGTTATTATGTTATTTTGTCTTCCTGTCAAAGCACCCATCTTTAGCCCTGGATCCATGAGCAGATATTTTGGACATTTTAGCATTTGAGCACTTGGGTCCACAGAATGCAACTGGCAGGGCACACCAAAAGCATCAGAGATTGATTTGATCTTAGGATAAAAGATATGATGCTCATAGCACAGGATGCTGCTCCTCGAAACCAATAATCCTATTTTAACAGAAGGATCGTACAGAAGGGAGCAGGCAAAACTGTTATAGAGTCCATTCCTGGTACATGTTCTAGTTCTAACGTAAGATGGATTCAAATAAGGCAATTCCACAGATGTTGTGGCTGTAACGAAAAGACAGCAAAAGAAGGTGACTTTATATAGGTTTTAAAAAGACTGTCATCCAATCGGAATTGAAAAGTGACGGTGGGTATTTCTATTTCCAATCATTGATTGGCCGTTCACTGACAGTCTTTGACATTAAAATTTCATATCTCCCTCTGAAACCCAAATATATATATAAACATATATGAATTAACCCACAAGTTGGTGGATAGTTATTAGTGTCATACAACAGCAGCTCCACTCTTTACCTTTCCCATGTTTGGCTCATCAATCCAAGACTCTGCATTCTTTCAACAACGCATGTGGGTAGATGTACATGATGCTGCCAGAAAGAGGGCGTGTGCTCCAAAGATGCATGAGACGGAACCCACACCTTCCCTTATGTTTCTTTTTTTCATCTGAAAGCTTTAAAATTTATGAATGGATCATATACGTTCGTACCTCACCCCCACATGTTCCCACAATTTTTGCTGAAGATCCGCAAGAAACTTCACTCCACTCAGCCCGAGTGAAAACCTCATGAAAATGAATGGACGGACATGACTATATCACAAATATTATTTAAAACAGAAAAAAGGAAAAAGGAAAACGAGTAGCAGCCTTAGTGATAGCGCTAATTTGTTATTAGAAGGGGGGTAGTAGATAAAGGGCATATCACATCTGAGCTTTAAGTAGGATGATAATTTGGTAAATGTTAGGCAGGCAGCGACGGAGCTCACGAGAGAAGTGGGGGAGGTGTCATTCACTAAAGGCAAAGGAGTGGGTGTTTTATAATATTTTTAATATTTATCAATTAAAAAAAATAGAGTAAGATAAAGTGTGCCCTACTTCTCCCCCTGCACCTGCATTGAACCACAAATGTCGGTAAAGCGGCAACATGGCACGCTAGACATTTGCCACGTCCGCACATCTCACGAAGCATAATGTAATCAATTGAGGGGTGCCTCACTGCCTCTCCTCTCTCATTGCTTTCATTTCTGTTTTGTTTTTCTTAGCTGGGAGATCATTAATTTTTGCCCTGCCTCACCACTTCTAAAGCTCCTCTTGTTGCTTTTGGTTTTATGTTTCCTGTTTTCTTCTATTGTTCATTTCATTTCCAACCGCCAAATTCACGAGAAACTTGTTCGCACTTCAAAGCGTCTTCCTAACATCGCCATTAAGAAGGGTATCAAAGTCCATGGAGATTTCTTAAAATAATTGGTGAGATGTATCATGTATGCTTTATCAAAATTATAAAAAAAAAGCTTATTTTCAATTTGGATTAAAAAAACATTATCTTGGCCCAGTCACGAACGAAAATGAATACTATGGTCATTCATATCTATTTGAATGATGAATTTAAACATCTTACCTCTTCGACCAGGTGAAAACACCTATTTGTAAGTCCAACATAATCTTAATTCAACAAAATATTTTATACGATTGATGATATCCAAATTTAAATAAAAATAATTCTTAATGTTTTTCATGGGATAATTTAAATAGAGATAGAGAACATAATGTTTCAATACATATGAAATTTATTTTAAATAAATATTAATTTCTTTGACACTCATTTAAAATAAAAAGTGATATTTGAAGGATTACTAACGCTAAATTTTATGTGAAATTGTATTATATTTTATAAAATTAAATGTATATTTATACAATTAGATATATAAATAACCTAATAGAATCATCAATTGCATTTGATTCAGTTGAATTTGAGTTTTCTCCTATTTAAGAATAGATAAATTTGAGAATTTTCTGTTATGGGTGAAATTTTATTATATTTTATGAAATTGAATGTATATTCATATAATTAGAGGCATAAGTGAGCTAATAGAATTATCAATTGCATTTGATTTGATCGAATTTGAATTTCCTCAATTAATTAATTTTACTTAATGCCTTCGTCAATGGTATTGATTTATACAAGTAAATCGAGGGTAGTTCAACTTCAAGTAATGCCGATGATATATCAATCCCTTTAAGCAAATTTGATGATCTAACATGGGCTCATGACAGATCGATTCCTGATTCTAGGCACTAGACTATATCCCTATATTGTGGGAAGACTTTGAGAAGTGAAGGAATTACAAGATTGAAGAAGCATTTGGTTAGAATAAAGGGCGATGTGGAATCTTATAAAAAGGTTCCTCATGATGTGAAGTGTCAGATGAAGACATTGATTGAAGATTACCAGTCAGAAAGGGATAGGAGAGTTAGACTAAGTTTCAATATTTGCAATGGAAGTTCATTTCATAATAATGATGGGGCTGATGATGATGATCCTGTGATAGGAGGATCATCTTTCCCTTCTACCTAGTAAGAAGGGAGTAGTTCGGGCAGGGTGAGGTTAGCTAAAAGAAAAGAAAAGTCAATTGTCAGTTTTTTGGCTCTAAGAACAACTCCCATAACTCAGCCTTGTACTCATGCTGTCATGCAAATAAGGGAGACTACTGACCAAGTAGATATGGTTATAACTAGATGGCGGTATGATACGAGTATATCATTTCACAGTGCTCATTCTCACTATTACTAACCTATAATAGATGTCATTGTCTCGTATGATGCAAGTTATGAGACTCTTTTAATGGATTATTATAGAAATAAACTTCTTACCAAATTTGTTACTAAGATAAGAGCATATTTGAAAGATAAAAGGATGGCATAGGTTATTTATGGGTGTTCAATCATGTGTGATGGTTAGAAAAATAAGAAACATGAATCGATCATTAATTTTCTAGTTCATTATACCAAAACGAACTATATTCTTAAAATTAGTTTATTTATCTAGCATAGTTAGAAACCAAGATACTTTATTTAGGCTATTTGATAAGGTTGTTCATGAAGTTGAACATAAAAACATTGTCCAGTTCATTACTAACATTGATGTAGTGTATAAGGCAATTAGGAGAAGGTTACAAAGTATATAGTTCTTTCTTTTAGATTCCATGTGCTACTCAATCTATTGATTTGCTATTGAAAGATATCGAATATAGTAGACATTTTCCTATAATAGCAGATACTATACTCAAGGATAAGAAGATTACCAAGTTTATTTATAATCGTTGATGGGCGTTAAATTTTATAAGGAGGGGGTTTACAAATGGAAGGATATTATGTTACCCTACAATTACTAGATTTGCCACCAACTTTTTATCACTACAGAGTTTTGTGATATTGAAGAAAGAATTGAGACAGATGCTTACGAGTAATAAGTGACTAGTTTCTTAGCATATCAGGTTTAATGTCGGATTGGAGGCTAATTCCATTATAGTTAACGACAAGAAGTTTTGATCTAATTGCCAATTTTTTATAAGAGTTTATAAATCTTTGATTAGAGTGCTCCATCTGATTGATAGTGATAATAAACCTATAATGGGGTATTTTTATGATGCTATGGGGAGGGAGAATGAAGCTATTAAGACTATTTTAAAGAATAGGTCTTCTTTGTATAAACCTTTCCTTTTGGTTATTAATGAGAGATAAGTGAATCAAATGTATTCTCCCTTATTTGTTACTGGGTCATTCCTTAACCCAAGTGTTAACTTTAAGTATGATTATAAAAAGAAGAATAAAGTAAATAAAGGGATGTTAATCACCATTACTACTATCATTAAGCAAGAAATGATATAAAGCTGCTTTAACTCATAGATGGAGGTATATAAGAATGCTATTGGTGATTTCAAGATACATATAGCAATATAGTAGGTCTATCGCAAACCTTCAAATAATAAAATTTACCTAATTAAACCTTAATATGTACCAGGGTAAGTTAAGAGTCGATTCCACAGAGAGTTAGGAGGAGTTCTAGCTATTGTTAATGTTATGCTAAAGGAAAATAAAAAGAAATAAAAAACTCCTAAATGCAAAGACATTTAAACTAAACAAAAAGACAAATAACGAAAAAAAATGAAAGATAAGAAACAAATAACAAATACGAAAAGATGAGGTAAAAGATACCTATGAAATTTAGGACTTATAATTATTCATTGAAATCTATAGTTTGTGTTTAGTCTAAAATGCTAACCTATGAATTCAAACAAGGTTTTAAATCTTAAGTTCCTCCAATTTTAGATAAATCCTATAT
Organism: Pinacopodium congolense; assembly: GCA_028565735.1. Taxonomy (NCBI): domain Eukaryota; kingdom Viridiplantae; phylum Streptophyta; class Magnoliopsida; order Malpighiales; family Erythroxylaceae; genus Pinacopodium; species Pinacopodium congolense. The sequence goes on from JAOXYD010088252.1 coordinate 10,078, forward strand.
AATAAAAAAATTCATATCCTTAACCACACGATAACCTAGAACAAGCTCTTTAGATGTAGTAGCGCAATAGCTTTAACATACTAGGGAATAGCTAACCTAAACTACAATCTCACAAACTCAAATTATGTAACTTAGAAAATTGAAATCCTAAGCTAATTAGTTAAGTTTATCTACAAAACCAATTAACCTATTGCTACTTGTGAATTTAACTAATAACATTTATGGATTAAAAGACCTAACAATTAAACTAGAAATTAAACTTAGAATGAACAATCCTAGTTTTAAATCCCTAATTCATGTCATTTACTAAGAATTCCAACTCAGTATCAATAAAAAACACAATGCCCAATATCATTCATGCCAATTCTCATAATTATCCATCCATTATCCCATTAATATCCTCTTACCCAAAGGAAAACCTAAGCTAACAAAATAAAAATAATAAAAACACAATATGAAATTAACAAAACAAAAGATAAAGATGCAAAAAATATAAAGAAAATAAGAGAATAAAGGCTGGAAAAAAGAAAGAAAAATACTATATTAATAAAAACTTATGATTCAATACATATTTAACAATTACTAAATAAAATACATAAAGAAAATAAAAAAATAAAGAATAGCAAAAAAATGCAAATAAACTAGAATTCAACACCTAAATTACTTAATCTAATAACAAAATCCGAAAATAACAAGAAAATCCTAAAGAAAAGAACCATAAACCTAAAGAACTAAGAAGAAAATAGCAACCTAAGTAGGAGAGACTCAAAAGTGATGACTTTTTGCTCCAATCTTCTATTTATAGTGCCCCATTAGAGTTTTGAAAGGTTTGGAGGTGAAAGGGCAGGTTTTCCCTTTGTTTTGGCAAAATACAATATTTTCTCAAAGTTATATGGCCTTTCAATAAAGCTATACAGCTGGTCCAGACTGCCGTATAACTCACTAGAAAATACTATAAATGATGGTTGTTGATAGCTTTTGCCTCTCTTCACATTTTATACTTTAACTCCTCCTACGTACCTTCGATTGCTATACAATTTGGCATGCAATTTCTTTAAATGATTTTCTTACAACCTATAAAATTTCAGATTAATTGGAGCTATAAAAGTGCAGCTAATGCATCACCTAATTCACCTATATCAAAACCGGTACTTAACTGAACTTGTCCTATTCTTTTCTTTGTGCATCTTTCATGACTTGTCAAATGGCCTTAAAATTTAGTGTAGAACTTCATAACATGATAACCTAAATCTTTAAATTGATTCCATGCCTCTTCTAATTCCAATTTTTCTCCAATTCTTAGCCCATTCCACTAGTATTTGTGTCCTAAGTCAAATCTATATATAAACTCAAAAAGAACACATATTAGGCATTTAAACATCAAAATATGGATGAATTCACATTGAAACACATATGAAAACTTAATGTAAATCATTTTATTAAATACCCCCACACTTTAACTATTACTTTCCTCAAGTAATAACTTAAATGCTTAACTTAAAAAATCTCAATCAAGAGTCAAAAGTTAATTGAAAATAATAGAAATCAATCAATGTTTTTAATCCAATTCACTAATTTCAACCCTATTATGATCAAAAAGGAGGAAATCAAAAGCAAAGCACATCGTTAGTGAAAAAGTATCCCAATATACATAATATCCAACATTCAAGCAATTTCACGTATGTCATCACAAAAACTAGTCAAGGATACTCAAAATGACCAAAACCAATTGAAAATACAACACAACTTGAGTTTTAAGTAATGTTTGTTTGAGAGGTCATATAATTTTTTGATGAAAAAGTGAATATTTTGTCTTGAATACCCATATTATTAGGATAAATCACCTTCTCAAATGGTTATTAGCACCACTCATAAATTCAACCTTACATTAGATTGAAGCCAATGGAATAAGAATTGTGAATTTACTCAATAACATAAAAATAACGATAATTTTTATTCAACAACATAAAAACAAAAACACTTTTTTTCTTCTTTTTCTCTTTTTTTCTTCTTTTTTTCT
>JAOXYD010088263.1:0-12097 GCA_028565735.1 Pinacopodium congolense
TCTAGGCTCTCCTTCTTGTTCCTACTCATTTTCTTTGTTTTCTTTGTGTTTTTGGTTGGAATTGGCTTCTAGTTTGATTTCCTTTCTTGTAGTTTCCTATTTTAGGTAGTTTGGTGCTCTAAATTTTGTTCTTGGATGGTTTAATTTATGTCATTTTCAGATTTATAATTTTTATGATGTTTAGAACGGATTTTTTGCGAATTTGGATCTTGAACACCTTGGATAATGTATGGGTTCATATATATATATATATATAGCAATAGTGTGTGTTTTTTAAATTTCTAGCTTTGGTATTTGAGCTTAATTAATAGCTTTTACAGACCTGCCCAAGTTTTATTTTTATGAATTAGTGGTTTAAGTTATGGATTTTTTGTTCATATTTAATGCTTGTTATGGGGTTTTGCTTTATACTTGAATATATGTATGATTTTTAGTTGTAATGTGTTTAATTTTAGTTTTCAATTTATTTTAGTGTGTTGAATTTTCTATATTAGGTTAATTTGATTGGGTTTTGTGAAATTGAGTGTGATTAGTTGCTAATTAGCTTGATTTTGTGTTAGATTATACGTTAAATTGTGCATATCTTTTGATGCTTTTAATTTTTTAGCTTTTTGTTTGTTATTTTCTTGTGTTTTATTTTATTTTTCAAGACCTTATTTTATTTATTTAATTAAGTTATTAGTTTGTTTAATTATTGTTTTAGTTATTTGACTAGTGTTTAGTTAGCTTAGTCTTAGATTGGAAGTTAATGATGGAATTTTGGATAGATAATTATGAGAATTGACTAGGAATTGAATGGGCTTTGTGATTTAGGTTAGAAATGAATTGAGATTCCATATAAATGTGATGAATTAGGGATTAATTCTTAGGATTGGCTAGTCTAGGTCTAATTTCTAGTTTAATTGCTAGGATTAAGCCTTGTGATACGTAATTATAGTGACCCAATTCCTATATATATAGGAATCCGCTGTTTAAAGAGTCATTTTACATGCATAATTCTGAATTGTATTTCATATACATGCTTAAATTGTGATTGGGAATAATGGTAAATGTGTTAGATGCATTCAATTGATCATTTCCAGGTGTAAGTGATTTTGATGTGATTATCGTGTAAATGTGAATTTATTTATGTCTTGACTTATGAATTTGTGATTTGGAATGATTAAAGGGATGAAAATTGAGGGATTAGTGTGCTATTTTGAGGACCTTAGAGTCCAAATTAGGTCGCATATGAAGCATGAAAATTTGTGATATATGCCTTGTGGATATGCCTATAAAATTTCATGATCAAATGATCATTCGTTAGTGAGTTATGGTGATTTAAACAAGGGATGACAAGTTGAAGACAGTGATTGGTGGGGTATAAACCAATAAGAACGTGACATTTGGACCAATTATGTTTCATTACTTACCACCATTGGTTTTTAACCATTTTGAGTCTAATTTCTGGACATTTTCTTCTTCTTTCTTTAGCTGAAGTCTCGAAAAGCCTAGATAACATGTTTTTTATATGTTTATTGCTTATGAAAGGTTATGATGATGTATAAATGGGAAAATTTTTTAATGAAATATGAGTTTTGATGTCTATGTTCCTTTTTATTATGTTGTAGGATGCCTACTGTAATTGCTTTAGCGTGCCACCCTTGTAGGGTATTTACCCCGATATTCATCAGAATGTGGGGTAGGTGTCCTAGAAGAGTGGGATGCTACAATAATTGTCTTTGGCAATTTCCACAAGCAGCAATAATCTAGTTAAATTTGTTAGCATACTTAACTAACTATCTATGATTCCAATTCTCTAAGTTACACAATCCAACCTTGTGAGATTGTGGCTTTGGTTTGTCATTTCCTAGTTTGTTAATGCTATCGCGTCGTTAAATTTGGAGAGCTTATTCTAAGTTGCCTCGTGGTTAGGGGTAAGTTTTCTATCATATAGTATCTATCTAAAATTAGAGGAACTGAGGGTTCGAGAGCTTATTCGAACTTGTGGGCCAGTATTTAAAACCATTCACAACTTATCTATTTCGAGGATCAATTATAAGTCTGGAATCCTGAATTTATCTTCAACCCATCTTTCATTTTTGTTATTTGTTTCTTTTTTTTTTTTGCTTATGCTTTTTAATATTCATTAGTGTTTAGTTTAATGGCTTTTCACCCAGGGTTTTTTTTTTCCTTTTCGGTAGCATTGGAATAGCTTTAGCATACCCTAACTCCCTGTCGAATTGACCCTAACATACCATAACTGTTAATTAGGTATTTTATTATTTTGTAGTCCGTGACAAACTCACCAAATTGATACTGGCACCACCCATAAACTTTAACCTTTTTTAACAATATAAAACCAACAAATAGAAAAATTTTATGCTTCTTATATTTTTTAAATTAAACTAAGCACCCTACTCCAGTTTCACATAAAAATCCTTATATTATATCCTTAGAAACCTAACATTATACGTAAGGGTCATTGGAAATATGCAATTAACATAAAAATAAAAGAAAAAATTAGGGATTAAAAATCCATTTAGACTTGTTCAATATTCGCTATGCTAAAAATATCAATTGTATTGTAGTACCATAATTAAAGGTAAATTAATAACCAAGATCATTTTAAGATGAAATATTCAAGCAATCACCACCTTTGATTCTTGATAATTCAAGTCTGTAAGGTATGTAGTATTTATTTTTACTTCTTACATAGTAATTTTAATGCTTTAAGAACTCATTAGGCATATGTGTTTCATCCTTTTTAACCTGGTGTATACATCTTTTCAGCTATTAAAAAGAAATTAAACTTTTTATTTCAAAGAAAAACTTGAGAATTTTTAAAACAATTTAGAAATGACATTTTTAAATGAGTTTAATTAAATATTTTATTGGAAGAAAGAAAAACCTTGGGAAAATTTTTTCAAGTGCATTGGTTCAACAAGCTAGCTTAGATATGCACGTCAATGAAATAATAAAGACAAAAGTTATACAAATTTTAATAGCATATTTTTTTATTAGTTATCTCAAAAGTTTAAATTAGAATTATTAGAAACCTATGATAGAATCATAGACAAGACAAATCAAATAGATGATAAAATGCAAAGCTTTTTCATTAACCCTAGTTTAAAATTTAAGAGATTGGTATAAGAAGTTGTTAATAACATCGACTACAAACTTCCTATAATTGAAAATCCACATTGAAACTCAACTTTTAAATGTTAACCCCACGATAAAAATACAAAAGACATGCTTACACACCTTCCATTTATTGCTCATAATGCAAAATACATGCTCGAGAACTTATAGGTATAATAGCTTGAAAGATATTGTTACTAGGCCCTAACCCTAAAGTTCTCCAAACGTTATAATGGAAATGTATTCAAGATAGCTTCTTTATGCAATATTTATACTATTAAGAGGTGGAGGAATGCCATAATATTCAATAATTCTATATATATTATTAAATCCTATACATTAAAAACAATCAATATGATTAGGCAGGCATTAGCCAATTGTAGGCATTAGCCAATTGTCTAAACACTTCAATGATCTTTAAATTCAGGAGAACAATCTAGAATATAAGACATAAATGGAATTTTGAACAACTATCAACTCCTACAACCAGTTTACTTGATTACAATGGGTAATAACTTGTTTACATGTAATAGATGTGTAGTATATGATGGCTAGACACTACTATGCTAGTCTAGTTCTAACTCTCCAGTAGCTACCTTGTAACGATCATCTAAAGGATTCCTCTTCTTTATAGGTCAAAAGTGTTTGATGTTAAATTTGAAGTGCCCTTCCATTTTAATATTATTAACATATGGATTTATTTAACATTGTAACTTCATTTAAGCTATTTGACTAAATTGATTCACTTATTTACTTTTAAAAAATAAAAAGATTTGGAAATCCTTTTTAAGGGCATATGCTACAAGTTTGATTACTATATATTATCCTAATAGCCTAATGAAGAGTAGGTGTGGAACCATAAGAGGTTTTTAGAACTAACTAAATATGGGTATATAAGGTACAGTGTTAGCCTAGGATATAAAACTTTCATAGACACTAAAAAATATGAGAGATAAAAATATTGTAAGTTTACTTATGCTAATGCCTTTTATCAAGAAGAATATACACAAGTATTACATGTTCCATCTTCTATGCAAACATGATGTAGAACAATGTAGAACTTTAAAGAGGAAAGATTAGAGAATTTTAACAAAGAGGTCACCTTAACCAATTTTCCTAAAGCTTATGAGAATAGAAATTTCAGGGTTAAGGTCTTTTTGAAAAATAGAGGGACATCTACAGCCTATAAAACATGAGAGAATTCTGAAGGTTATCAAGGAATAAAGGTTAACATTTCCATTTAAGGAACAATTAGTATGATAGTTCGAAGAGATTTAAGGATAAAATAATAGAAGAGACTCGAGGATAAAATGACCCAATTTAGAAACTCAATGAGAAACTCTCAAGAGCAAGTATTTTTAGTGGCCAATTTTGGCCTGAAGAGGAGATGAAAAAGTCAAATAATTTTTTAAGATGGAGATAATGCATAACTTTTAAAACCCCACAGGGATGCAATGATGATATATGTATCAATATCCAATTATAAAGTAAAGGATACTAGTGAACAACGGAAGATCAATTGATATCTTTTTGATAGCTTGTAGCAAACTACCAAATAATAAATTCCTAACTAGACCTCACTGTGTAATGTAAAAAGTTATGGTCAAACCACAAGGTGCTAGAATGTTATTACTATTTCAAATGTTATACAAGCGAAGAAAAAAAAACCCTGAAGCAATGAAAAAGAAAAAAACTAAAATGCGATTAAGGCAACTAAAGAGATAAAAACTATCCAAAATATGATAAAATTAATAACCATATCAAAGAAATGGGAAAAAGGCATCATTGGGATTTTGGGACAATCATTGATCCTCTAATCTAGATAAACGATTCTCTAGCTAAGATGTTAGTCTATGGATTTAGACAAGCTTTAAAATCCTCCGATTCTATAAAATAAGTCATTCTAACAAGCTTTAGACATATCCCTAACTTTACTATAACATCGAATAGGCTCTCTAAATTTAATAGTTAATAAGCATTAGTTAATAATGAATGACTAACTTAGGCCACTAACTCACAAGTTCAAAATGCATAACCTAAAGGATTGGAACCTTAAAATAATTAGTTAAGTTTGACTATAAATCTAACTAGTCTATTATTACTTTCAAAAATCGGTATTGACTATTATCTATCAAAGCTTAAACTTAGCATTAAGATTAGGAAATTATAAAAAGGACAATCAAGCCTAAAAATTACTCATAAGTTTTGACATTAAACCAAAGTTCCTTACCAACTTAAGCTTGAAAGGATCAAGTCATTATAAGCCCAATTTCATTCTCGTAAATAATCACCCTTCAGCCCTTTAATACCTTCAAACCCTTAGGAAATTAGTCACACATGCTCAAATTAATAAAAATAGAAATTAAATAAACATAACCCATACTTTATTAAATGAAATCAAGGCTGAAAAATTGAATACAACTAGTCAAAATTACGACTTAAACAACTAATCTAATGAAAACTGAAGTTTTTCATTCTAATAATCACCTAAACATAACCTAATTCACAAAGCCCGAACTAAATGCATTAAAAATAGAAATTCCCGCTTCATACAAAATTAGAACTAAAATGAATATTAAACAAATTATAATCTAAGAAATTCCTAAATCCTAACCACTAGGAATAAACTAACAAAAAACATCAAGAATAAATGAAAACCCATAAGATTAACTAACACACATGCTAGAAATTAATAAAAATAGAACTAAAATAACAATAACCCAAGCTTAACCTAATGAAGTCAAAGTTGAAAATTTAAAGTAAAACCATTTATTCATCTATAATGAAGGTTCCTTAAAATATTCAAAAGTTTTAACTACAAAACCCATTAAACATTTAATCTAAACATAAGAAGATTTGGAAATATGAAAAGATATTAACAAAATCATCCAAAAACTGATAATAAGTGTAGTGATACCTAAAACAACTAAAATAAAGAGATAAAAGAAAGCCTAAAGGAAAACCCTAAGAACATGGACAGACGTTATGGGAGAAAATTGGCCAAGTTTATCCTAAAAATCAGAAAATGATATTGTTTTACAAATTTTATTGAAGTCTTTGAATTTGACAACTTTGACCCCTTTTTTCCATTTCAACTCTAACTTCTTCTATACACCTTTAATAGCCATGCCATTTGGTTCATAGATTCTTCATATGATGTTCTTGAACCCCATAAAATTTCAAAGTGATCTAAGCTCTAAAAGGGCATCTAATGCATCACTAAAGTCACTTGCACCAAATCTAGTATTCAATTGTGTTTATTTCGTTCCTTTTTTTTGTTCACTCTTCATGGTTTATCATATGCCATTAAAATTTGGTGTGGAACCTCTTAACATGATGCTCTATGTCTTAAAATTGATTCCACACCTCTTATAGTTCCAATTTTCTCTAATTCTGCTCACTTCTCCCTTTCAACTTGTGCTTCTGTCCTAAGGTCATATCTGCATGTAAATTCAAAAGAAACATAAATCAAGCATTTAAATATCAAAATAGGGATGGAATGACATCGGAACACATGTAGAAAAACTATAAAATGTATCTTTATCAAATGTCCCCCCAAATTGAATCATTGTTTGTCCTCGAACAACAATTTGGACACTTTACTCAAAAAATGACAATCATAAGTCCATAGTTATTTGAGCACATTAGAAAACAATTGATGCTTTAATCCTATTCAGAAATTTCTACTTTATCATGGTCAAAAACAAGGTCATCACAAGAAAAGCATGCAGTTAGGGAAAAAGTAACCCAATATGTATAATATCAAACTTCTAAACCATTTCATAAAGGTTATCACAAAAACTCAACATGGATGATCAAAATGATTAAAAATAACTAAAAACACAACCGAATTTGATTTATGTGAGCATTGATTAGGAGTTCATCTAGTCTTTTTACGTGAGGTCAAACATCTTTTCATGAACGAACCATGTTACTTGACTAAATCCTGCTTTTAGCTTGCTTGAAATTTCATCTAGATTTTTAATGTGAGGGTGAACATTTTGTCATAAATGCCTCCAATTACTAGCCTAGATCACCATCTCAAATGGCTACTACTACTACACATAACTCTAATTTTTATATAGATTCGAAGACAATGGAGTGAAAAGATGCTCTATTTTATTTAATAAAAAACACACATTTTACGTATTTTTCTTTTTTCCAACACTTTATTTCAAACATCCATTTCCAAATTGATATGAAAAATTATACAAAGTGGAATTAAATACAAAATATCATCCAAAAGTTCACTAACACATGCAAAGCAGTCAAAATGAAAAGAAAAACTTTTTTCTAACCTAGCGTCGTTTTAAGAGTTGAAAAAAGTTCATCAAGTTAAAATCATCAATTTCCTTCATATACAATAATTAATTATTAACTAAGATCAAAAACATTTCAAGCTATATGTACTCAAATCATCACCATTAGATTTATACCAATTTAAGTGTAGAAAAACTTTTATTTTCTCCTCCCCCTCATTTAAAATAGAAATTATCTTTAATGTCCTAAAAATAATGAAAGCACATGTATAAGAGAAAGGAAACAAAAGTACTCACCTAGATCAAAGAGGCTATATGAACCTTGAAAGTAGGAATTGTAGCTTCATTTTTGAATTCCTAAAAATATAAGAAAAAAGAAAATAAAGCACTCAAATAAAAACAACCAAAATCTATCTAGAAAATGGAAAAAAATTTAAAGTAAAGAACACGACTAGAGTGCCTCCTAACAAGCGCTTGTTTAAGGTCCTTATCTTGACCCCTTTTCTTTCATGCCTTGCACTTCATTTAAATGAACCTCTTATTGCACATGTGAATGGCATGAATGAGTGAATAAGCCAGATATGTCCACCTTTAAAACCAACTCGTAGTCTGCTTAATATCACCTTTCATTGGAGATGTTAAACTTGATATCTTGTGCATTGAACTCTATTCTCAACTCTTCCTTATCAACATCAATAACCATATGGGATATCTTCATAAATGGTTTTCTTAGCAGAATGGAGGAATCTTCATCCTACATGTCCACCATATAAAAGTTTCTAGGGAATACAAGATCATGAAGCTGCACCAAGACATCCTTAACGACCCATTTCTGGTAAAAGTTAGAGACATCAACTAAATTTAGAAAAACATAAGTAGCTTAAGAACCTAACTTAAGAGGGTTTAAAACAAATAATGACATTATGTTAACTAAAGCCTTAAGTTTTACATGCACTGATTAGACCTCATGTTATTTCTTCAACATGGAAAAAATAAGATACTAGAATTAATGTTTAAGGGAGGAAGTCTTCTATGTAGCATTGCTTATTCTTCTACCCCCACACCCACCTTTGTTTTATCCTCCTTTTTCTTGTAAATGCTCCACTCCTTCACAAAATATTTAGTAACTTTGGGTAGAGGTCTGGTATCCTCCATCATGTAGAAAATGTTTAGGATCGATTGCTCCTTCTCCTTCTTCTCCCGTTGCTTCTACTTCCCAAAACCCCCTTTTATCCTTTGACTTCTCTTCCAGCTTTGCTCGATCTTCTTTCCTTGCCACTTACTAAGAAAAGGAACTTGGACATGGTTAAGGATAACAAAGGTTGGAACACATACCTTAGGAGGCATCAAATCCTCCTTACTTTTCTTTTACTTTTTTCTTTTCCATCTCCCATTGCTCTTCTCTCCTAGGGCTCCCCAAAAAGATGGTAGAAATTTATTTCTAGAATTTCTCTCTTGTTGACTTGGAAGTTAACTAGAGAATTGGGCTTGTAGCTTACTAATGGTGTCTATTGACTAGCTTATTTTGTCTCCAAATTTTTTATACTTCTCCTTATCTCATGTTGGAATTGCAAAATACTAGTAGCCAAATTTCTCACAATCTCATCTAAAGACAGACCACTAACTTCCGGTGGTGAAGGCGGAGGAGTTCGTGTTTGTTTTTGGTGGAATCCAAGTGGAGAGTTATATTTGTGTTGTTGCTACATGGTGGGAGGTCTAAAATTGATCCCACTTCCTTGCTGGTTGCCCCTCTAATGTAAGATTGGATCATCCTTCCGCCTATGATTGCATGTAAGGGAGTATGGATCATACCCTGGTTGTTTCCTCTATGGCAGTCTGATATCATACACACACTAGTCATTATATGAGATGGGCCATAAGTAAGTTAAATGAACTGTTAATGAACAAAATACACATATCTTGTCCTTCCCCTTTACAACAATGGCTTACTCTACCAATTATGTGAGGATTGTGACTTGCTTCTCAAATCTCGAGATAGGAACATCCTTAATTTTCGATGTAGAGTTTGGGATGCCATTCCTACCACCACAGTATTTTGAGTTGGATGCCATAGTTGCTATCAACCTCTATGAATCAGCTAGGGTCTTGTCTACTAGTGCACTTGCACTTTTTAAAAATATTAAATAAGAAGTTGTTCACTTATCTTATGTTTTAAGCAAGTGTTTCACAACTTCTTGAAATGCTCCCAGCCTTTATGAAGTGATTCTCTTCCTTCTTGTCAAATGCCGCAAATCACCTTTTGGATGTTTGTAGCCCTCAATGCCAAAAAATACTTTTGTTGATCTATAATGACACCAATGGGCTTTATATCTAAACATGCAATGTGGAACTCCTTGAGAAACTTTTTCGGATCAGTGATGTAGTCAAATCCTTATGAGCTATTATCACATAAATTTCTAAAAATAGGTAAAGAACAATTAAGACTAGGTATAATTTCAAATTCCAGTTCATTACTAGGATAATTAATGAAAAAAAGATTAGGCTTAAAGGTAGGAATGAAAAGCTCCCTCAATGTGAATTTATACTGCTCCATATTGATTTCAACTTCGTCTAGAGGCTTCTCTAAGTTCTCTTTAGCTTCCTCTACAAATGATGAACTGCCACACTAAAATGTTAAACTATGTTAAATGCGCAAAAAAATTAAAGCCTCATATGACCTACAATAGGAGAAAATGAAAAAGGATTAAATAACGAAAGAAGCGAACCTCTATTCTCCATAGCAAATTTCTGCAACCTTATATTCTTTTGAGGGCTATGGGACATTTAAAACAGAAAATAAGATGAGAAATGTCAACAAAGAAAGAATAAAACAACACCAGAAATAAGAAGTAATAAATGTCAACTCCACAACAATAGCACGAAAAATTTGATAGCTCATCGCCAACTACAAAATAATAAATTCCCAACTAGACCTAACTATGTAGTATGCCAAACTAAGATCTAACCCCTAGGAGCTAGAATGTTACTACTATTTCAAACGTTGTATAAGAATAGAAAAAGAGAACCCCTGAAATAAAGAAAGAGAAATAAAATAAATTACAATTAACACAACTAAAGAGACAAGCATAATGCAAAATATGACAATACTATAACAATATTAAAGAAATGGGCAAAAGTTATCATTGGATTTTGGGCAATCATTGATCCTCGAATATAGTTAATGGTGCTCCAGCTAAAATGTTAACCTATAGATTTGAAGAAGCTCTGAAATTCTTTGTTTTTTTATAACCTTAAATAGGTTCTCTAAGTGTAATAGTGAAAAAGCATTAGGTAATAAGGAATTACTAACTTAGGCCACTAATTGGCAAGCTTAGAAATTGTAACTTAAAGGCTTGTAACCTTAGATTAATTGGTTAAGTTTGTTTACAATCCTTACTAGTCTATTACTACTTTCTAAAATCGCTATTGACTATTACATATTGAAGTTAATGCTAGAAAATGTGGATAAAGAAATTATGAAAAAGGTTGATCATGCCTAGAAATAAGTCCTAAGTCTTGAAATTAATCCAAATTTCCAAACTAACCTAAGCTTAAAAGCACCAATTCAATATAATTCTAACTTCATTATCGCAAATAATCGCCCTTCATCCCATTAATATGTTCAAACCCCTAGGAAATTAGCCACACATGCTCAAATTAATAAAAATCAAAATTAAATAAGCATGAACCATCCTTAATTAAATGAAACAAGGCTAGAAAATTGAAGACAAAAAATGGAAATTATGATTCAATAATTAATCTAATAAAAACTTAAGCTTCTCATATAGACAATCAACTAAACATAACCCAATTTATAAGACCCAGGTTAAATATATTAAAAATATAAATTCCAACACATTAAATAAAAAAACCAAAATTAAACAATTTTAAATTTAATAAAATTCATAAATCCCAGTTGTCAAGCATAAACTATCCAAAAACATCAAGAATAAATGAAAAACTATAAGATAAACCAGTAAAAATGCTAGAAATTAATAAAAAAAGAACTAAAATACACAAAACTCAATACAAAAATAAAACATCCACAACCAAAAACCACAACCAAAAGCTTAATCAAACGACCCCTTAACTAATTTCTAAATCGTTACTAATCAAGAATAATAGAATATTCTCCCTAATTACTTTAAGATAAGAAATTCTCTATTGATTCACTCAACTATTTTCCTATAGTTCATACTACATCCATATATTACTGAACTACTCTAGAGAAAAAAATCATAAGTAGTATCAAAATATAGTAATTCATATACAAGATAACTTTAATAATTGCAAATATAAAAATTAATTATACAATTATTATAATGAGGAAATATATAAACACACAAGTAATACTTCATTCAAGATATTTATAATCAAATCAGTTTAGTGAACTTATTTCTTAATAAACATCTACATGTTTGTTTAAGTGTTTCTATACTTTAATTTATAAGATCGATTACTAACTTCATAAGAAAGAAACATAGTGTTTACTAATCTAATCGCTTTATCAATATCATATCTTAATGAAAGTATGACCAAGAATATTTTAGAAATAATATGAAAATGCAATTCGCATCTCATCATTATAATCTCATTATAATTTTCAATTATATAATAATTATTCCAAAGATTTTATCTTTATCATCAATTATTAAATAGAATTAACAAAACATATAAAGATAAAGAATGCCTTTTAGTGAAAAAATTGAAATATCATA
>JAOXYD010088273.1:0-12096 GCA_028565735.1 Pinacopodium congolense
GGAAGCCCTTTTAACATCGCTTATTCATCATCACCTTTAACTTGTGATAATTCACATGTCCTAATCTGGCATGCCATAAGTCTGAAGTCTCACTTCTCCTGGTCTTGTTAGCATATGCTTCTTGTGCTGACATGACGTACACAGACTTCACCCTTTTGCCTTCCATCAGTGATTCTTTTGACAGTTGTAAGGTCTTGAACACTTTCACATCATTTGGTCCAAACACTACAAAATTTCCCTCAGCTGTGAGTTGAGACACAGATAATAAATTCTTCTTCATGCCTGGAACATGCAACACTTTTTCTAGTTGTATCTGGTCATGTCCAAACTGAGGTGTCATGTTTGCCTTTCCTACATGTGCTATTGGTAACTCCGCATTATTGGCCGTGATCACTACTCATCCATCCTTGTATTTCTCCATACTAAGGAACTTTGTCTCATCTCTTGTCATGTGGTTGGAACAACCTGAGTCAACGATCCAGTCTTCCTCATAGTTGATAAACTTCTCACTTACTGCAACGAGCGCAGTCTCCTGATGTGTCATTGTCTCCTCTATTGCAACTAATGCTTCAAAATCCCAATCTTTTTCTCTTCTGTTTTGCTGTAAAGTGGCAGCATTTCCTTTAGCCTTCCTTGGATTTCGACACTCTCTAGCTAAGTGACCCTTACCTCCACAATTGTAACACTTTGGCTTTCGACGATCTCGAGCGATATGTCCTTTCCCACCACAGCTGTAACATTTTCTGTCATCTTTCTTGGTAATATCTCGACCACTCGATCCACCAACTCCCCCTTATTGGAAACTTCATTGACTTTGTACTTTCTTCCAATCGTGTCTTGTCGCATTATTACTTCTATGTCCTTGTCTTAGACCTTTTTCCTCTCTTCTTGTTCTTGAAGAACAGAGCTCTCTCCTCATCTCTCATTGATTCTCGAGACTTCTGCTTGTCTAGGTCCTCTTGGTTCGACAATAGGCTTTCCAACTCTATTAATGTTGCCTCTTTAGCCGATTCGCGAGTAGCAGTGACCAGAGAATCATATTCTGGTCTTAGGCCATGAACAATAATTCTCCTTATCCTCGTCTCACTGATCTCATTGTCAGGATCTAACTTCCCTATTTGCTCACATTGGGATTTTAATTTAGCAAAATACTCGCTTACTGTCATGCTACCTTGCGAGGTTGATAAAAGCTGGTTCTCCAACTGCCGGAGTTTTACGCCATTTTTCTTGGTGATGAACTCCTTTAATAAGTCCCATGACTCTTTGGGCGTTTTCGCATTTTTAATTTGTCGGCATAAATCACTCTCCATTGTAACAGATATTGCGTACATAACTTTGCCAGCTCTAACCTTCCACCTTTTAAAGGCTTCGGCTTCCGTAGGTGGCTCCACTTCTGTCCCATCTACGACCTCCCACAAATTTTGCCCTTCTAAGTAGAATCGGATGCACAAACTCCAATCTCCATAATTTGAATGGTTGAGCTTCTCAACGGCACTGACTGAACTATTAATTTCTGTCATAGTTGATATTGAATAAACAACCTTCTCTCGAACGTTGGCTCTGATACCAAATGTTGAATAAAATTCAGAGATAACTCGAATAAATGCGATAAGCCACTTTTAAGACTTAACTGCGATATAAGACTTACAAAAGACACCTCACACACTTAACAAATGTTACCACTCACTTGTACAAATGCTCTTACTTCTCTCTTTCTCTCCCCCTCTCTCTCTCTCTCTTAGTACTCTTTGTTTCTTCTTTTGGTGGATGCTTAAATGCTTAAATATCATACCTATTTATAGCTAAGAAGTTACACTTAAAACAAGACATATGTGCAGTTGTTTATACTTACTCCATGCTCATCACACACACCACTTATATACTTACTCCATACTCACCACACACACCACTTAGTAATTAAGTAGGCTAACAAGTCCACACTCTTGTACGACTACTACATTAAAAATTGATGATGAATTTTAACATAAGGTAAATTAATCTTTCTAGTAAGTATTTTTAATTCAATCGTATCTTCAATTTATTTGTTTCAAAAATAAAAAAGGAGTCTCGAATTTTTGCAAATAATGAGATATATTAAAATTTACCATAAAATTTGATCATTATAATTAATATTACTTGAATTAAATTATATGATTTAAAATATTTATTAATATATAGAAATATTTCCTATCATATTAACCATAATAATATAAAAGATTTGGTTAACGGATGATTGCCATCTTATACCCATAACTGATCACATGCATACACACCATAAGTGATCACATGCTTACACCAGATGCTGGTCATTGAAGGAGTTAATTATATCGATTGGGCACCTATAGCAGCATAACAAAAATATTTGGATTCACAATGTTAATGTTCTTGTTCCCTTCGTCGTCAATGATCTTGTTCATTTGAATTGTCCTACTTGTTACTTTACAATGTTGAAAATGATCAGAATATGGGGTGTCTATAGCAAACTTGTATTGATAATAATAAATATGATAATTCTAGTTAAAAAATAAATCTTCAAATCAAACAAATATAATAATTCTTGGCAATGAAAAAATCATCAGTTAAAGTGATCATGCAAATTACTAATTAAATGATATACTGACAAGATCGCACAAAAGATATATGGAAAGTGTTTTAGAAATGAACCTCTTTACTGCTTGTTGTTTTTATTGCAAAATTTTAATGCTTATGAAAATACAGCCACCTACCTTGTCACTGCAAAACTTTCATGTTCTTGAAACACCCAAATTTAATGCAATGGTTTTAAATAAGATTAAGTAGAAGAATTAGAAGAAAGCATTCATCTAAACTTATTCCATTAAATGTAGTTCCGAATATTGTTGAACTATGTTTATTCATTCATTCATTTTATTTTTTTAAAAAAATTAAAGCAATGTCAAAATAAGGTTATTAAATAACCGAAAAATGTTTCAGATGGGTTTAAAAAACTAGGAACATCTTTTTTTCTAAAATGTTTGTAACTGCTATTTAATTGTTTAAACATTTGAATAATATAAAAAATGAAAACTGTTATAGAAGTTAATTACATATGCAGTTTTGGTTCATCATAATTAGTGTGAATAAACACTGTAAATGCATAACATATAAAATTTCTAAAACAGTTAATGTGCCTTAGTTAGAAATCCATTTAGATCACTTTGAAATGGGTATTGCCAGTTTTAGAAAACTAAGAACATGAACCCATTTCAACACTTTTTAGAGCATAGTCCACATGAACACTTGAATTTTAAGTATTCATATACTTAACTGGTGCAAAAGAAAATTGAATTTTTCAACAAAAAAAAAAAGATGCAAAACTCCCAACTTATTACACTGAATTTGACGTAGTATAGAAAAACATAGAAAAAAATTAAAGATAATAAAAAAAATATATTAATTAGCTAACTCAAAAATAACTTTGTCCACCGCTTAAATAGTTTCAAAATCATAAAATAAACAATAAGGAAAAGAATCCTAATTAAGAACAAATCCTGAATAATATAAAATTAAAAGTGTCCCGTTCATGGGCTTCGGTAGAGATTTTTGGGCCTTTTCAAGTCAGTTCATAAGCTTCCATTGTCCTTGCAACAGAGCACTGAAATTAGTTTTTAAAAATATATTATGATCCCCGTAACTCGACTCGAGTCAAAAGTTATTCCCCTTTTTCTTTCCTCTATCCAATTTTTCTAAAAACTTCAAGACTATGTCTTCTATATCATTCTCCCCCACTTGAAAAAAACTTGACCTCGAGTTTATTGGATACAAAGGCTCATCATCATGATAGAATGGATAACTATCGGTCACATTAAATTTCTTAGATATTCCTATATCAGTAGGTAGTCCCACAGCATAAGCATTGTTATTGATTTTTTTCTCAATTTTATATGATCCATACTTCTTTAACTGCAACTTATTGTATGTTCCCACTGAAAATCACTCCTTTATAAAAAATACCATGACTTGATCACCCACTGTAAACAATCGCTCCTTCTAATGTCGATCACCTGCTGCCTTATATTTTGCATTGGACGCCTCAAGCTTTTAATTAACTTCAGTGGTAGTCGTTTGCAACGCCTCTGCCATATGCTTGGCTGCATCATTGAGGTCTAGGACTTTGGGCAACTTCACCAAGTCAACAGCATACTTAGGCATCTTGGTGTATACGACAGAAAATGGTGACTTCCCCGTTGACCTATAAACAGTACTGTTATATGCAAATTTTGCCTGTGGTAGAGCAACATCCCACTGTCTCGATTTGTCACCACAAATGATTTGAATAAGATTACCCAACGTCTTATTATTAGCTTTCGTTTGTCTATTTGTCTGTAGAAGAGTAATGCTGCTATAGTTGAGAGAGAAATCGAACATTTGCCATAAAGTCCTCAAAAAATGACTGAGAAACTTGGTATCTCTATATGATGTAATTGACTTGGGCACGCCATGCAATTGCACCACCTCTTTGAAGAATAGCTTGTCTATCCCTTGTGCATCAACAACTTTTCTATAAGGGATGAAGTGCGCCATTTTTTAGAACCTATCAATAATAACAAAAACAGAATCCATGCCTCTTTGTGTGCGAGGCAAGCAGAGCACAAAATCCATAGACAAATCTTCCCAAATATTGTTAGGTACAGGTAACGACATATACAAACCGAAATTCTGTGATTGACCCTTTGTTGTCTGGCACACATAGCATCGTCACACTATTCTGCTCACATCCCTTCTCAAGTGAGGCCAATAAAACCTCTCTTGAACAGCAGCAATAGTCTTATCTCTGCCCAAGTGACCTGCTAAACCTCCACCGTGTAAGTCACATATCAATTTCTCTCTAAGAGAAGAACAAGGAACACAAAGCTGATTCCCTTTCATTAAATATCCATCATCGATGTGGAAATCTACACTGGACTGACTAATAATGCACTTCTCCCAAATTTCTTTGAAATCTTCATTTGGCTCATATAATTCCTTCAATTGTTCAAATCCCACAATCTCACTACTCAAAGTAATAAGAAGGTTGGCTCGCTTGCTCAAGGCATCTGCAACCTTATTTTGTACTCTCGTCTTATACTTCAATCTGAATGGAAATTTTTGTAAAAGTTGAACTCATCGAGCATGCATATCCATATTAATTCGAGTCTGGTTATTCAAATGCTTGAGAGCACCGCAATCTGAATATAAAATAACTTTTTGCCTAATTAAGTAATGCTTTCACGTTCGCAAGGCCTACATAACATAATAGCAATGATTGAGAAACCGGACCAGACCGGTCGGTTCGACTCGGTTAATTCAGAACCGGTCAGTTTATCGGTTCGATTTCTTTTTAAAACTGTTATATTAAAAACTGGAGGATTGGGGGTCGAACCGGTCAGTTTAATCAGTTCGACCAGATTTAATTCATTGATTTAACCGGTTGGATCGGTTTAACCAGTTAATCTGGCCCTTTTCAACCTAATCCAGCCCAACTCACTCCGCTTCACTTTTTTAAAAAATTTTTATTCTAACCTACTCTTCCAACCTTTTTTTTTACTTTTTTATTATTTATATTATCTATTAAATCTATTATTTTTAGTTTTATTTAATTTTTATATGATATTATTTATTTATTATATTTTTTGTTATATATTTTTATTTAAAATAATAAATATTAAAATAAAAAATTTAATATAATACATTTTTGATATTATAATTTAGTAAAATATTAACAAAAAAATAGATTAATAATTTATACATCTTATTATTTTACACCGGTTCAATACCGATTTTATAACTGTTTTATACTGATTGAACTTCTAAATCTTTAACCCCCTTCCTTTATCGGTTCGATGTCCAATCCGATTTTTACAAAATTGCATAATAGAATTCTTTATCGTAGGTAGACTAATTTTGCCTTGCATAAGATAATTTCTCACTGAAAAAGGCCACAGGCTGCTTCTCTTGGGATATAACTGCTCCAACTCCCACTCTACTTACATCACAATCTACCTCAAAAAGCTTTTCAAAATCTAGTAAAGCTAAGACTGGGGTAGTACATAATTTCTCCTTTAAGGTTGCAAAGCTAGCATCAGCTTCTCTATCCCACTGAAACTTGTTTTTCTTCAAACACTCTGTCATCGGAGCTGTAATGGTATTGAAGTTTCTGATAAAACGTCTATAAAAGCTGGCCAACTTGAGGAAACTCCTTAATTCTGTAACTATTTATGGTACTGGCCATTTTCTAATTGCTTTGACCTTCTCCTCATCTACTTGAATACCTTTCGCACTAACCATAAAATCAAGGAACAATATCTTCTTGGCCATGAAATTACAATTTTTTAAATTTGCGTACAGCTTATTTTCCTGCAATACTATTAGTACTTCCCGCAAGTATACAAGATGCTCCTTCTCCGACTTACTATATATTAGGATGTCATCAAAATAAACCATAACAAACTTTCCAATGAAAGGTTTTAATACCTAATTCATCACCCGCATGAAGGTACTTGGAGTATTTCATAATCCAAATGGCATAACCAACCATTCATACAGCCCCTCCTTGGTTTTGAAGACTATCTTCCATTCATCTCATGGTCTAATTCGAATATACAATGGCTCCACTTAATCTATCCAGCATATCTTCTAACTGTGGAATTGGAAACTTATACCCAATGGTAATCTTATTGATTGCTTTACTATCAATACATATCCTCTAACTACCATCTTTTTTGGGCGTCAATAAGGCAGGAATAGCACATGGACTCATACTCTCTCTGGCTTACCCCTTTTGTAACAACTCCTAAACCTTGTCTTGCAAAATCTTCCTCTCCCTCGGACTCATCCTGTAGTGGGGAAGATTAGGAAGACTAGCTCCTGGAATCAGATCAATATGATGTTGGATGTCCCTCATGGGAGGAATCCCATTAGACAAATATTCAGGTATAACTCTACTGAATTCTTCTAACAAAGGCTTCACTGCCTCTGGTACTTTTACTATTGACTCTTCATTAATAGCCAAAATATGCTTCACAATTAAGGCATGAACAACATTAAATTCTTTCATGGCGGCCTCCATTTCTTGCTCAGATTGTGTAATGATGATAAATGATCACCCCTCTATGGTTGAGATGTTAGGATGTTTCTTTATCTTCAAAGGGAGTAACGTGAACTTCACCCCTTCCTTCTCCAACCTATATACATTATCTTTTCCTGTATGTTGCGCATTTATGTCAAATTGCCAAGGTCTATCAAATAGCATATGACAAGCATTCATATCCACTACATCGCAATATGCCTCATCCCAATATCTTCTCTGTTGCCTTTATCCACCTAATGGAATAGGGATTAGAGTGTCTCTCTACCAGTAACTACAATGCCTTTATTGCCTCTTTGCCAATGATATTCTCACAACTACCGCTATCTATGATTAGATCAAATACACGCCTACTGATAGTACACCTGGTGTGGAATAATTGGTGTCTTTGGGTAACATCTTCTTGTTTAGGAACTAACATCAGTTTTCTGATCACATAGTTGTGCTCTTCGCCATCATCGTCCTCATATTCCCCCTCATCATCATTCCCATTAGGCTCACAAACTTCTTTCTTGACTTCTTTCTCTACTATATTAGTAGCTCTCCTATTAGGGCATTCATTGGATCTGTGTCCAGGTTGGCTGCACCTATAACACTTCCCCGCCATTGGATTAGCATAAGGATTAGCCATTTTCTGCACTTCCCTCGATTCAATTGGCCTCTTCCCCATTGCCCTATTCTCTTTTTGTTCACTTCGCAATTGATTATCTTAAGCTAATTTGCTCCTTTCAATAGGAACTTGGCTATAATTCTCACTGCTAGGGCCCTGTTTACTGGAATCTCATCTACTACTTTTCTCATGTAACATCAATTCAGCCTTAATGGCCATGTTCCTTGTTTTGTTTAGATTCCGCAAAACTTGAACCCTAATATTGTCTTTAATCTGAGGTTTTAACCTATCTAGATATCTGGAAACTTGCTTCCCTTCACTCTCCCGCAGGTCATTCCTTTTAGCAAGCCTTATGAACTCAACGGTGTATTCATGGACATTTTTCTGACCCTGATGGCACCTCTGATATTGTTGAAATAATATCTACTCAAAATCTGGTAAAAGGAAGTCCTTTGCAGCAACTGGTTCATTCTTTACCAAGTTCGGATAGGTTGTTTACCCTCACAATACCTTCTATTCTGTAGTCTCTCCTACCAGGTAAAAGCACCCCTTTTCAATCTACAGGCCACCAATCTCACCCTTTTTTTTCTTCAGGAATCTCCATATATTCAAAAAAAAAAAAAGGATCAACTTTCACAATCCAATCAACAAAATCTTCGATGTTCAAATTTCCATTGCAATTAGGAATATCTAGTTTCAACTTAAATTCATAACTATCTCTATTAAAATCGTTACCTTGATATCGGCTTCGACCAACACCCCTTTTAACTGGTCGATTATGATTGTTCATCCACACTTCATCTTCCTCATCAAAATCATCATCATAGGCTGGTTGCCTACGATTATTCGCAGTAATAGGTCTGATGATAGTGTCGCCTAGAGCATCACCTTCTCTTGATCATTGCTATCACCAACCCCATTCATGTTAGCATCCATAGCCAAAGTATCCAATTGATCAACAATATCTTCAAGGTGTTGTTCCAGACGCCAGAATCTGCGATCAACACTCTGCTCCATAGTTGTTAATGCCGCCCTTTGAGTCTGAATCTTAGTTCACAAGGCTACCATGTCTTGAACACTATCATGGGCATGAATATCCTCTATTATATCATTAAAATCTTACTTTGATACCACCTGACGAAGCGTAGAAAAATACAAAAAAATTTAAAGATAATCGAAAATTTCTTATTAATTAGCTAACATGAAAACAACTTTATCCACTGCTTAAATAGTCTCAAAACCCTAAATCAAACAATAATTAAAAAAATCATAATTAGGAACAAATCCTGAATAACATAAAATTAAAAGTGTCCCGTTCATGAGCTTCAGTAGAGATTTTTGAGCTGTTTCAAATTAATTTATGAGCACTTAAATCAGTCCTTAAAAACATATTATGAGCCACGTAACTCGACCTGAGTCAAAAGTTATGCCCCTTTTTCTTTCCTTTGTCCAAATTTTCCAAAAACTTCAATGCTACTTTTACATCAGAATTTGTATGTTCTGTAAATTGCAAACAAATGTGCATTCAACTATCTATATCCACACATATCTATAGTATGTTAAAAAAGTTTTAATTAGGTGAGTACAGTAATTCCAAACTTTCATTTTCAGAAGTACCTTTTACAGAAGCCAATAAATTAGACCACAA
The DNA here is from genome assembly GCA_028565735.1 of Pinacopodium congolense. NCBI lineage: Eukaryota > Viridiplantae > Streptophyta > Magnoliopsida > Malpighiales > Erythroxylaceae > Pinacopodium > Pinacopodium congolense. The sequence continues at coordinate 9,343 of JAOXYD010088273.1, forward strand.
AAATTAGTTCTTTTCACTTACCTTGTCCCTTGTTACCAGATAAAAAAGCGTTAATAATTAAAAACTAATAAAAATGCATAAGGCCTTAAAGACAAAACAATCTATAAGAGAACAAAGCTTATCAGAGAAAAGTAGTTACTGAGGGAGACACGGGTGGAAGCCAGAGATTAAACTCCATTGTTCAAGTACACATGAAAAAAAAAAGATTTAAAGACGCGACCAGGGCAATGGAGATGTCAATGGAGAGAGAATAAAAAGAAAAATACACCTATTTTAAATGAAAAAAAAGTATGTGGTGGAAGAAGGTGTCGGTAGAGGAATGAAGAACAAAATGCTTGCTTCAGAAACATCACCGTCGGGTGAGGAAAAAGACAATTTGAGGGTAGGAGAAGTCTTTGGTTATGGGTCTCATGTTGACGTTGTACTAGTCAAAATTTTTGAAAAAAAAAGTTTGTATGAAATAAACAATCTCATGTCAAACTTAACAGAAAAACTAACAAATTTAATGGCTTGAGTTGAGATTAGTTTTACACGTCTTATAAGCGTCAGAATTCTTTTTTAATATTTTGAAATGTTAAGATTTTTTTTAAATATTTTAAAATATTAGGATCTAACCCAAATTAAATAAAAAACGTTAGGATTCAAATATACCTTTTTGCCGTCCAAATAACGATTACTAACGCGTACTATACGATAATATGTAGAAAATTTGAGTAACATGCAAGAAATGTTTGAACTCTGTGAAAAATTGCTAGATCAGAAATTTGACTAAAATCTTACCTGAAGTTCTCCATTTCACACTTTTGGATAAAAATTGTTAGATACGTAATTTGACCAAAATCTTACCTGAAGTTCTTCATTTCATACCACTGACAATCGAATAGATAATACAGCTTTATTTCTTTTTCTTTCCAAATTGACCGCCTTAAATAAATAACAGGTTGAATGAGGTGAGTAGGCAAATATAGACTTGTTTGAAAGCAACTTAATTCGTTATATATACATGTCTGAGAAGTTAGGAAACCGTTATTTGAATAGTCCAAATAATATAGTTTTTTCGTTGGTAGCACTATTGCTTTTCAACTGGTTGATTTTGTATTAATTATTACTTCTTCAATCTTATTTTGCTTGTTGTTTCTATTTTCAGTGGTTTGTTAAGTACAAATAATGTTAGTTTTTTCTGATACATTATTATAGGGTAAATTAATCCTTCTAGTAAGTATTTTTAATTCAATCGTATCTTCAATTTATTTGTTTCAAAACTAAAAATGGAATGATTTTTTTCTTGAAAATTTCCAAATTTTGAGATATATTATAATTAATATTACTTGAATTAAATTAAATTATTTAAAATATCTATTAATATATAGAAATATTTTCTATCATATTAACCATAATAATAAAAAAAATAGTTGGATAACGGACGATTGTCTTCCTGCACCCAGAAGTGATCATATGGATACGCCAGATGCTGGTCATTGATGGAGTTAATTATATAGATGGGGGACACTTGGAGCTTCATTACAAAAATATATGGATTTTAGCATACAAGTCAGAAAAGACTAGATTTTAATTTCCACAATGATTCATGTCTAGTGTACATCTGTTTTCGACACTTCTAGATTGCGGCCAATTAGCCATCAATCACGACAAATTCTTCACCCCTAAAATAAGATATTTGTTAATTTTTTAATTAAATAAATTTCTTTTGAAGTGATGTCCAATTCTTTTATTAAGATTCAACTACGTCATCTTTTTGGCATTATTAATAACTTTTATATTTTAAATAATATTTTAATGTGTAAGATAGTAATTTTTGACATTTTTATATGATCACTGATGGCTAGCAATTTTTGACATTTTTATATGATATGTGATGGGCACTGGAGGACCATCAAGTATTTTCCCCCTTATTAGACTACTAAATCATGCATTAGGTTGTGTAATATCCTCGTTCACACGGAGTTTGTAGCTAAGCCAATCTATATTTTTATGGTCCCTATTCCCAAGTCCACAAGCGACAATCGGTGTGATACGTTGTATATAAAGGTGATAAACAAACCGTCTAATACGCCCAACCACAGACAAAATCAACGACATAGAATTTTTCCAAACCTCTTGTTCAATGGCAGAGGACAGGAAGCTTGAAGTGAAATTACTCGTCCAAGATCTAATCAAGCCATCTTGTCCCACGCCCCAACACAACCGATATCACCAACTCTCATGCATCGATCAAATGATGCTTCCAAGTTACATCCCGTGGATCCTGTATTATACTGCAAATCACGACAAAACGAATAGAGAAGAAACCTACGACAGAGTTAAAAGGTCTTTATCTGAGGCCTTGACCATATTTTATCCCGTGGCCGGACGTTTCAAAGAGAACAAGTACGTGGACTGCAACGATGAAGGGGTCCATTTCCTGGAAGCAGAGGCCAAGTGCAAGCTTCTGGACATTCTCCAAGATCCCAACTCCTATGACATCAATAAGTTTCTTCCTTTCGACCTGGATCACGCTACTGACATGGTTGCCGCCGTAAAAGTCACTCACTTCGAGTGTGGTGGAATTACAATAGGGCATGTAATGTCACACCAAATCGGTGATGCATTATCTTCAATTATGTTCCTCCAAGGCTGGGCCGCCATCTGTCGTGGCGACAAGAACCCTGCAATCCTTCCTCGTTTCGACTCTGCCAAGTACTTTGCTCCTGTTAACAACCTTCCTGAATTTGACACTGGGTTCGAGTATATTAA
>JAOXYD010088284.1:0-12096 GCA_028565735.1 Pinacopodium congolense
GAATTTCACTCTTGAGCTTATATATTTAAGAAAATGAGTCACATTCATGATATCTTTTCTTTCTTGACTCAAATGAGTGGTTGAACATGTTTGTGGATGAGTATTGGTTATTTCATAATCTGAATACATGCTTAGATTTTATTAAGGGCTAACTTTTACTTATTTGAATGCTTAAAGCTTGTCTTGAATGGATTTTTTAAGATTAAGAAGGTAAATAGAGAAAGATGAGGACCAATATGTTAATCCATTAGAAAATCACTAAGTAACTTGATTTTAATCAATACAAGACCAATGATTGATTAATCTAGAGGGAATTAATTAGAAATTCTAAATTTTTAGATTAAGATTCTTGTACTTTAAGCCTTATTTTGGTTTATTTAAGAGTGGATCAAACCTTAAACTTCAAAAATAAGAGAAAAGACATTAATTTGATCATAACCTTGTCTTGAATTTGTGAAGTTCTACTAAGACAAGTTCTTAATCCTTAATTAATCCATTTAGATCACTAAAAACTATTTCTTTGACCATTTAATCCATTCAGTAACCTTAAATTTCAAATTTAGTCTTCTTTACAAAGTTATAAGCCCTTTAGTCTAGTTTGGTAAATTTAGTGAATTTAATCTCTCAATTTGGTTTCTTTAGATAATTGTGATCAATTTTCCTTACTCTTGGTTATAAGTGATCTCCATTAAACGATAATTCAAGTTTAAAATACTAACTCTATTACTTGTGATCGATATACTTGCTACTTAGTTGGTTTTAACTTTTTTTTTAGGAAAAAGAGCTTTAAGTGTTAAATTTAGTTAATTTAATCTTAATAGAAACCAACATAACAAATGAATACTCTGCTAACTCCTAAAGTAATAAAAACAAATCAAACGAAAAGGAGCTAAGAGTAAAGCCACTAGGCTAGTTGCATGTTTTGATTTTATTGAGTAACAAATGGCGTGCCCCTAAATACGTACACCCTCAGGTAAAAAGGCCAAATGGCACTCCAAAATTTCTTGAAGAAAATTACATAGTTGACTAACCGGAGATGTACCTCTAAAGAGGTGCGCCATTTCATAAAACACTATGTGTTTATTCATAGTCAATGAAGAAAAAAAGGAAGTTTAAAGGAAAAATGTGAAACCTATGGACCTCTTCTTTCAAAATAAATACATCTCATGGGTGATTACTTTATAATGGCCTACTTTCCATTAAGTGATTGGATATAGTGCATACTTACAAATGCCTTGGATGTAAGAAAAGGATAGTAATGCTCAAATTATCATGCATTTTAATTAAAAGACATCCATGAAGTGAATGGATTAAGTTAATATTTTAGATATTCTTGAATGATTAATTTTATCAAACAATCCATTTCTATGAGATCTCTTACCATGTTGCATATATGTTGTCATCCATTATTCCATCTTTGGTGTTTCTTTTTACATTTGTTGCCTTACATTTAACAGTTTTTTTGAGAACAGGCAAAGGTTTAAATTTGGAAAAGTTGATAATTGTAATTTAGTTACGCTTTCCTAATATTTTAGTACATGATTTTGCATGTTTCTAATGTGTTTAAGACTTAGTACGATGTTATTTTGATGTTTTGTTTTGTTTATATGTTTTTTTAAGTGTTGGAGTAAATATTTTAGGCAAGATCTTTATCTTAATGGTATAGGCATGCAATGGAATTACATATGGACTTGAAGGAGGGATCAAAGTAGGAGAAAGTAAAAGAACAAATAAGAAAATTGGGTCATGATTGTGACTTACTCACTCTCTAGCACACAATTCATCTTTAAGTTTTGAGTTTTTTAGTCTATTTTTAAGAGTCCAAAAACCTATGAACCCCCACCATTGACTTGAAAAACTCCATAAGAAGCCAATTGTAAAGTTTTTAGAGGATTCAAAGTGTGGAAAAAGTTCATCCAACAAGATTTAAAGGAGACCATGACTTTTCAATTTTTCCATCTTAGAAGTGAAGTGCAGAGTGAAAGCTTGTCTTTTCTTCTTTTCAATCTTTTCATTTCTATATCTTTTTGTATGGAGAATATGGGTGTTGTTAAGTTTATCTCCATTATACATGGCTGAGTACTCTTGTAAGAAATACTTTTCAGCTATTTTGTGAAACTTCTATTTTTTTTATTGAACGAAATGATATTTGCGATATTTATCATGCTTAAACCTTGCAATAAATTGAGAGATTAAGCTTGATAATTTGTGTTGAGTGTGAAATGAGAGTTGACATTCAATAGACCTAAAAATATTAGGTTCATTAATTAACTAGATAGAGATATTGGTTGATTAATAGATTGCCTATAGGATTGCTTCACATCTAGTTAGCATTTTATGAATGGTTTTCTAGATTGAACGATTGCAAGATTAATTCTATTATCTTCAACTAGGGAAAATTAGTTATATTTTGAGAGAGTGTGGCTAATGCATTAGGATATCTTGGGTCAAAAATATTTGAATCAATAAACTAATAAGGAAAAAATATAGGGACTAAAGTGATTATTAGGTTTTTAGTCTGTAATTATCAAATTATTGCATGTTGTTATTCATTTTGACAAGTGGTTTACTTTATTTAATTTTTAGTTCTTCCTATTTATTTTTTGTACCTTAGAAAAAATAAAACTTGAATTGTTAGGTGATGAATTTTAATCCTTGTGGGATAATATATGTTATACTACTTATGGTATTAACTTAAAACAAGTTAGGAATCAACACTTCCATTTCAAACTTATTCAGAGTACTCGATGAGGAAGATGTGTTTATTAAGATTGCGGATACATTTTAGGGAGATTTGGTCTCATTCGATCTCAGTTTTTTCTATTAATACTGCCAGAAATACCTTAGCGTTAGTTAGGAAAAACTCCCAAACCTTCATTACCTCCCACTTAAGGGTTTGAGAGTTGGTCATTATGGTATTACTGAGTTTCATTGTCACCTTTAGGACTAGTAGTCTTAATGAGGCTCAATTTGGAGATGCTTATATCTTTTATAAAATGCTCCAAGGATTAGGGTCGATTTAAAGTCTCCTGTTGTCTAGATTCATCATTATTTCTATATGTAAGATTGTTATGATACAGAGACCTAGCAAGAACTTTAGCTTTCCATATTTTTTTACTTGGATATTTAAAGCAGCAAAAGTTCCTCTTGATAGCGAGGTGACACTAAAGCAAAGAGATTCTACTAATACATATTTGACACTTAAGTTGTGGAAGTATGTTCGAGTCTAAGGTGAATAGCATAATATCAATGTACAACATTTAAATGAGGGAAAGAAACTTAATAACCTAAAGATCCTATCAATCTAGCTTCAACTAAGGAGGCTATAAGTGAGGCCTCATTTTAGGCTACATTGAGTATTCATCCTCTACCTCTAGCGTCTCCTACTTTCATGCCTCCTTTTGATCCACCTCAGGATGACATTATGACACGTTTGTCAAGGATGAAGGGTTGTTTCGATTCTAGCCTCTTGAAGCTTCGTTTCAACATAACTACCATTCATGGTCAGATGGATCTCCTAAAGTAGTTGATGGAGTAGCCATGGAAGTATCAACAATCCCATTTTCTAGGCCCTAGTAGCTAGTTATTTCTAGACTGGTAATTTTTTCCTATGAATTTTTGCTTCTATTGTTTGTTTCCAATATGTTTAATTTTAGTTGTTATCAGTTACTTTTAGTCGTCTTTCATTATTTTCCATTTTATATTTATTATTTCCGTTGAATTTTGTCTCTTTGGTTATACTTTGACCATATCATTATAGTAGAGCATTTTTATTATATGTTCTATCTTGCATCCTTTAATCTTTTTATTTGGTTCCAGTTACTACAAAACATCGCTTGTGCACATCCAACGAATCAATAAGCATGACACATCACCACACAGGTGTATTCTTATTCTTTTCTATACTACTACTATGCTTTTTTTTATTGACTGCATAGTGAGGACACTATTCCATTTAAGTGTGAGGGAGGGATCTAATAGTTACACAATTATGTTATTTTCCATATAGTATATCATTTTATCATGTTTTTCGTAGTAGTATATAATTTAGGGAAATATTTTTTAATTTTTTATGCACATCATTTATAATTTTTCCTTTTAATTTTGATTTCTTTGATGATTTGAGATTTTACATGATTGATTATTATTATTGATGATTAAATGCTTCTAGTTGCTTTATATTTTAGAAAATGGATACCTAATGATCATGATGGAATTCCATGTATAAAAATGTATATTTTTAGTAATTTGTGACTTCTTTTTACCATTTTCCTCATCGTGGTTCAAGTTAAAATCAAATAAAAAAAGAAAATTAATGAATAAAAATAAAAAATAAAAATGTTTATAAGTGAGTAATAAAATTCACTTTGTTGTCTTCGAACTGAAAAAAAGGTTTAAGTTAATGAGTTGTGTTAGTCGCCAGTTGATATGTGGTGACTTACTTGAGGAACCTTCGTGTAAAAAGATTCACTTTGTGACAAAATATTCACCTTCGTGTAAAAAGATTGATGACTTCTCAACCAAGTTTAAAAGCACACATGTTTGTTTAAGTTTGTTTCATAGATGACTAAAAGATGTTGATTTAGTTGAAAAGATTATGCATTTTATTTTGCTTATATAAATTTTACGTATGGAATTAAATATTGTGATTTAGGTTAAAATTTAAAGAAATATGAAATTATTTGAATCCATTTATGATTTAATATGATTAATTGATTATATATAATCTTAATGATTCATTTTGATTAAAACATTAAGGAAACCTTTTAAATGATTATGCTTAATGATTTTAAATTAATTTATTTATGATTACATTCTATTTTAAGATATATGATTGACCGATTTTGCTTGAAGACAAACAAATGCTTAAGTGTGGCAAAATTTTTTGCCTCGATTGCATTTTTAAGTGCTTTTTATTATATTTTGACCTTATTTTAAAGCGTAAATATTTAATTATTGTTTGGACATGTTTAATTTACAGATGGATGTGAATAATTGAAGAATTTTGAAAAAATATGAAAAACAGATCACATTATAAGACATCAGTGGTGGTCTGGATAGACCCAGGTTTATGCCCATGCAACTCACATTGAAAGATGTAGCAACAATCCATTAACAATAGTTCACCACTTATTAATCACACCATTATTCATTGAAGTCCAACCACCATTGTAGCTGGCATATGTATGGAAGTTAATGCCATTTTTAATAAGGAAAAAGGAAGTTGTCCTTAACCCTTTGGAGAGGAGAATTGTAGATAGACAGGCCACTTTAGAATAAAAGACAAATGTGAACATTTCTCCTTAGTTCTTTTGAGTGTTCTTAGGTATTCTTCATTTCAATCACTTGTGATTGAGAGTTTGAGTCACTTTCTATTTTTTTTAGTGTTAGAGATTGTTATTCAGACTTAAATCTCTATTTGGAGCTCACATTTCATGCTTTTGAAACTCAGATTTCCTTATATATTGCTCCAATTTTAAGATTAGTCAAAGTGTATTATTTAACTTACAAATTTCTTTGTTCTTTGGTTATCATGTGTTTTGATTGGGGATTTTGAGTCTTGATAGAGCTAAGATCATGTTTTAGAGGTTGTAAACAATTTTTGAGCTTATCTTGGATGTTCTCCTAATTGAAAAAAAATGTATCGTACTTATTTTATGGATTAATCAAATTATGTGCTATAAGAAGCATGTTTTGCTTCCTTTGATTAATATATGTGCCTGAGTTAATTTTTAGCTAAGGATTGGTTAATAAATGATTTAATTGAGTTTTTATGCATATCTTATGGTCTGATTTTCATTTATTGAAGGGATAAAATTAATGTTTTTTGGTTGTCCACCTAATAAAAGAGTGATAGATAATCTAGGATGCAAAAAATCTTCCTACATCGTTTTATTAATCAATAAATGACATAATAGAATCATTATATGACCAATTCTTAATTATTTGTGTGAGTTTTATTTCTAAGATAAGATATCTTTATATTAAACTATTAATCTTCAAGTCTATTGCCTAAATTTGATGACCGGCCAAACTTTAACCTATGATTAATAGATAAAAGACATAATATTAACCATGGCTTTATCTTGAATTTGTAAAGATGCTCTAAATTAGTGGCTTTAAGTTTTAAGTGCCTTTGATCCACTTTATTACTTGCAACAATAGCACTTACCTCTAACTTGGTTTTAAATAAAAAATTGAAATTGTACTAAAAGTTGAATCACATAAACCAACAATATAATGGTAAATACCTTGTCATTAAAAACTTAGGTTACTTAGTGAGATCACATCTTAAATGGCTACTAGCACAACTCATTAACTTTGACTTTTTTATTGGTACAAAACCAACAGAGTGAAAAGAATTATGTTTATTTATTCAACACACATTTTATTTCAATTTTCAATTTTTAGGCATTAAACTACACACCTTATTCCTAATTGATATAGTAGTTTATACAAAATATCTTTAGAGACTTGTTGCGTTCATTTGTTATCACTAATTTAGCTCAATAATTCAATAAATTCTCATTCAATTCAAATTTAATACCAAACTAACCTCACAGCAATGTACCAGTCACAAGTAATAAAGTGGAGTACATTTAAGACTCCATAATATCGAGCCCACATAGAACTGAATGTATGACTACTATGGCAATTGGATTACAACTATCTAAGAAATTCAATACTTGAAACTCGGGGATTAATTAACTAAGAAAACTTCCATCTTTGCAATTAAACTCCAAATTCTCTATTAAATGGCTAAGGATTAAGCCTATATGACTTAAGAAAGTTATGAAATGGATTGGAATTTCTAATCTAGGGACTTTCTTAAATCAAAACAAAGCTATGGTCAAGTCATTGCCTTTTCTCTAACTTTCCCAGTTTATGATTTGGTTAACTCATTAATCAATAGACAACAGGCTTCTAGTTATGAAGTTTCTAATTATAATTTAATATTCAAGATTAGTACCCTCATGAAATAACCAATCAATGGTCATACATTGATTAAATTATGTTGTTTATGGATTTTTCCAATTAATTTAGTTATTGGTCCTCTACTTATTCATTTAAACTCATATCTTAAGCGATCAAAACAAGTTTTGTTTTAAGATCTCACATAAACAAAGATTATCATCTAATCATGTGTTAAACACTCACTCAAGACATTTAAGAACTTGTCCTTGGTTAAGATTTAACTCAAAACATCATAAATAAATAAGAAAAAATTGAATCAAAATAAAATAACCCATGTTCTTGCATATATATGAAGAAAGAAGAAAGAGAGTATAAAATAATATATTTAATGTTTGAAAAGTACTAAATGATGATAAAAAATGATATATCACTTCCTTAAATGTGAATCAACGACCTTGAATCCTCAAAACAACCTGAAATTATCATCTAAAAGAGCTAGAAAAGAAAAAGAAATGAAAATCCTAAAAACTAAGGAAAAGAAAGAAAACTTAAGCTAGATCTGAATTCTCTCTTCAATTTCATGTTAATTACCACAAAATTAATCTCTTAAGCTTTATTTAAATGTCTAGGACAAGTCGGAGAAATTTGAAGCAAGTTGCAAAAGGAAATCACTTAGATAGCTACCAAATTGGCTCTTAAAGAGGAGTAAAACACGGGCTATAAAGGCATTATTTAAGTCGCTATCTTCGAGAGTAAAACAACGCGCTGCGAAGCACAATGATGGGTAAAGGTGGTCATCATTTAACTCTTGAAATCTAGCTTTTTAACTATAAATTCAAGAATTTATCCATTTTTTAACTTCTATCTACATTGCACATGAATATAAATAATATTTAAACACTTTAGGATCAATGAAAAGAAAATGTACATTAAATTGGCTTGAAATGGATATGAAAATGTATTGAAATCCAAGCCTAAAAACTCCCCCACACTTATCTTTTGCTTGTCCTTGAGTAAGTCATTAAATCATGAAGTTTAACATGACCTATAAGCTAAGCAAAACTTATCGAACTCATCAAACACAATCAATGGACCAGTGTCCTTAGATTTTCAAACATTATGCACCTAAAACATCATATGTAGCCAATTACACATACTAAGTCAAAAATAATTTTAAATTACTTCAGGTTTCATCAAATTCAACCTCAATCACACTTCCATTCCACATGCAAAATGAATGGTACTAAAACAAAATGTATTGTCTTTAAAAACCATCAAACATCCTTTTTTCATTAAAGTCAAAACATTAAAAAAATGTGAGCTTTTTTTTTAAACCTAGTTAAGAGGTCAAGTTATCTTATTACACAAAGATGAATATTTTGTCATGAACATCCCTTACGCATCAATCAAATCACCTCACATCAATTGGCTACTAGCACTACTCATAAACATAAACCAATTGGTTTAAAGCCAGTGGAGTGAATAAAATTAATCATTACTTCCTTTTCATTTCTTTTCTTCATTTTTTCTTTCTCATATTTTTCTTTTCTTTTCAATTTAAAGTAAGATGATATGATATTTAAAAAGAAAGCACGTTTTGATTTAGAACTATGCTTTTAAAACATGGAACTCATAATGATCAAAAGATTCCATCATCCAAAACATGAAGTAGTTTAAATTAATTCTATCTTTAATAGACTAAATCAACCACATAACATCTAAAAAGGGCATCATAAATGAAAAAAAGAAAAATATAAAACAGTCTTTAGCAAAATTGAAAATATTTCCATAAAATATAAATTATGTTGAAAAAGACGATAGGTTGGCATACTTTAGGACAAATCAAACATAAATGTGATCATCCATCCCCCCTCCCTCCAGCACTTAAATTGAACATTGACCCGAATAGAAGAAAAAATCGCTTGAAGATCCATTGAAGGTACATGTTGAAACTTGCTCCATAAGACAACAAAGATTAAATATAACACCTACAAATCCAACAAAAGATAATAAAAAAACCAAAAACCAATTAAAGCAACCATGTTCCACAAAGAAAATGAGTCATCAACTCATTCCCATTATCTAAACTACTGGAAGTATAAAAAAGATGATAATCAAACAAAAACTATTGAAATTAGCCTTTACCCCCTTTTTATATAGAACAATACTCCCTTTCTATATAGTGCAATGATCAACTAATGTCTTGCGTTGGTCGACCTACCATCGGTAAACCTATCATCAGTCAACTGACCTCTTACACTGGTTAACTGATAGGCTAAAAACTCAGGCACTAGATAACTTATATTGCAATAGTAGTTGACTTATTATAAAAAAATGCAATATTGATCAACCTATACCTAAATATTAAGATACTATTAAAAAACACTAAACCCTTAGTAACCCTACACATAACATCTCTAAACACTTTAGTATTTTTAAAAGCCTTAGAAACAAGATTGAAATAAAAAATCATTCAAACCTCTAGCCTGCCTCCTTCTTCACTATTTTAGATTAATTTCATCTCTATCTATCTCAATCTGCTTTTAAAATTGCGAAATCAATGTTTCCAATTTATTTAATTATCCTAGAGAGCCTTTAATTTTTATTTCAAATTTGTATAAGAATATCCATATGTTTTAAGCTTATTTTTCAAATACATCAAAACTTTCTTAGATTTCTCTATTCTTAATTTGATTCTTGGTATTTTAATCTGCATCTAAAAATTTGAAATAATTGTTCTCTATTTACTTAAGTGTCTTTAAATTTTTTTAATTTTATTTCAAATATTGGAAGACTATTTCATATGTTTTAAGCTTGTTTTTCTAGATACACTAAAATTGTTTTAGATTGCTCTATTCTAACTTTATATGTGTTTTTTAATATCTTAATCTACTTCCAAAATTATGAAAAAAATTTCTATTTCTTTAAGAGCCCTAGACTTTGTTTAATTTTTGTTTTAAATTTTTGGAAGATTGTTGCATCTATTTTAAGCTTGTTTTTCACCAACATTTCATTTTTTTTTTGTTCTTGTACTGGTCTTAATTATGGCTATCTAGGTCATTTTTTTAGTATGCAATTTGTATTTTTAGCTTTTTCAAGATATCAACATGGATTATGTGTTTTGGTTTGATTTATAGGCCCTTATACTTTATATTTATGTTCTAAATTCGTAGGTTTCTCAAAACTATCTAGTTTTGCATACTATAACATTTATTCGCCTATTTGGACAATCTTATAGAAATTGATTATTTCTATATTGTTGATTTTCTTTTTTTAAGTCCTCTAGAGTATCATTGATCATTTAGGTGAATTTTAAAAGGGTCATTTATTTGTTTGGAAGAAATTACAATAATATCTGATAAAACTATTTGGATTTGTTTCATTTGATTTTTTAGATTTTGATTCTTCATTCATACATGTTTTTAGTGCATCAAATCTATCACACTAAGTTATTTTAACCTTTCAAGAGTGCCATTGATCATTCACATCAGTAGTGGAAGCATTAGAACCCTTTGTTTAATTAAGTTTTAAGTGAAACATGTCTTTAACTATATTTGGATTCTTGTAAAGGGGATAACTAAATTGTTGGGTTAGTTAAGGGTGGCAAAACTCCTATTTCCCATATAAAAATTTTTCTAAAGGTTAATCTTCACCTTAAACAAGAATATTGTATCTTTTAAAGGCTCCTCTTTACCTAAAAATTTTTTCAACCTATAACGACTCCTCTTTGCCTTAAAAGATTCGTCTTCAAAGGGTTACTCTTCACCCTAGAAAAAAGATTGTATTTGTTTTTGAATTGTGAGTAAAATAAATATCCAATAAGTAGTTAGAGAGGAGGCGTAGTCGATCTTTAGGGTAGGTGAACTTCTTCAAAACATTGTGTCTTTCTCTTCCCTTTACTTTTTTTTATTGCTCGTTGTGTCATTTAGTTCTTAGGCTAATTGTTAACAAATTGACATACATATTCACATATCATATTAAATTGAATTTGCTTAGATGGAAAGTTTAATTAGTCAAGAAATTTTCAATCACTCAATTCACCACCCCCCTCTTAAGTTCCTTTAGAGCTTAAAATCGGTATCAAAGTGTAGGCCTCATATTTGGATTAGTTTCTAGCAAAACTGTGATTAAGAATCCATTATGGCACATTAGCTAGGTTTATCTAGTCATGAGGGTCACAACTTTACTAAGCCATCATTTTTCGATAGAAATAATTACTTGTATTAAAAAAATAGGATGAGGTTTTTCCTTCAGGCCAAGAATTTGAAATTGTAGGATATAGTGAGTGAAGGGCCATATGTTCCCACTAAGATTGAAAATGGTCAAAAAGTTCTTAAAATGAAAGACGAGTGGACTGTAGAAAATGAAAGACAAGTTTCACTAAATAGTAGCATCATTCATATTTTGTTTTATGCATTAAGTAGAAATAAATTAAATCGAGTGTCCATGTAAAATGACTACAAAAATTTTGCATACATTAGAAGTTACTCACGAAGGTTCCAACCAAGTAAAGGAAAGCAAGATTTCATTACTCATCCATCAATATGAATTATTTTCAATGCATCATGATGAAACTATTTCTTCCATGGGTACTAGGTTCATTGATATCATAAATGAATTAAAAGGTCTAGGAAGAACATATTGAAATATTAAACTAATTAGAAAGATTTTGAGGTCTTTACTGAAAGGATGGAAGGGAAAGGTAATCACCATGTAAAAAATTAAAGACCTTAACATTTTACCTTTGGATGAATTAGTAGGTTCATTGCCTACTCATGAGATGATAACGAAGGAGTCAAAAACAAAAGAAGGGGAAGCTTCATCAAGAAGAAAGTATTTGGCATTTAAAATCAAGAAAGTGGAGTCTAATAAAGAAGAAAGCTCTTTGTAAGATAATAAGGACGACATAACTCTTCTCATTAGAAAGTTCAACAAGTTTTTAAAGAAAAAAGAACACTCTAAGAAAAGAGAGCAAGATATGTATGACTGCAAGAGAAAATCCAATAATGTTTTTGTTTTAAAAGCAGGAAACTAGATCATTTGAAGAATCATTATCCACTCCTCAAGGAGATTGAAAAGGATGAAAGAAGTAGCAAGAAAGAAAGAAAGGAAAAGAAAGACGTGAAGGAAAAGAAAGCCTTAAAGGCATTGTTCAAGACTGAAAGTGAAAAGGATAGAAAA
>JAOXYD010088295.1:0-12095 GCA_028565735.1 Pinacopodium congolense
CTAACTAACTTGATCTTCTTTTCTTGATCATCAATCTTCTCTTGATCTTCAAGCTTGATCATCACTTGAGCTTTATCTTGATCCTTGATATCCAAACTCTTTGATCACCTTTATTATCTTCAAGATGGCTCTTCTACCTTAGGTTCCATCAACCTATCTTATAAACATCAAAAACTTAAACATTAGTCATAATAAGGTTTTGTCATCATCAAAACACATGATTAGAACCACTTTGGTTCAACAATCTTAAATCTAGAAAAATCTTCAAAATTAATGGTTGATATTAATTGTATAGAAGGATGCTTGAGTAGTATAAATAGGAGTCCTACCCTTCATTTGTAACAATAAGTTGAGATAAATTGAGTTGAGTATTAGTTATAAGTGAGAGTTCTTCTTTTATTAAGAGTGTCTTTCTCATTCTTAAGTTATTAGTAAAGCTCTTATTGCAGACTTCAAAATCTTCTCCAAATTTTAGTTGAGTGTCTACTCTAAATTATTTTTGTCATCTTCATTAGAAGTCCATCACCTTCCAACAAAATGGTATCAGAGCTTGAAGATCCTTGTGATAAAAGATGGCAAGTGAGTTGACCCTCCAAGCTCCAAAGTTCTCCAAAGGAAGTTATGGCAATTGGAGCTTTAAAATGAAGGCTTTGCTCGGAGCATATGATCTTGTAAAAATCATAGAAAATGGTTACATTTAACCAAATGATCATATTACTTTGTCTAAAGTTCAAAAGGATGCCTTGAAGAGTTCGAGGAAGAGGAATAAGAAAGCTCTCTTCTTCATTTTTTAAGATGTGGATGATTTCATTTTTGAGTTGATATCAACCTCCAATGAAGCATAGGAGAAGCTCTAAAGATCATGCAAAGGAGAAGAAAAAGTAAAAAAAACACGCCTTCAATCTTTGAGAAGTGATTTTGAAGATTTACATATGAAAGAGAATGAAACCATAAGTGATTATTTTGCAAGAGTTATAGTCGTAGTCAATCAAATGAGAAAAGATGGGGGAAATTATCACTAACTCAAGAGTAATGGAGAAAATTCTTCGTTCTTTGCTTCGAAATTTGATTATATTATAGTAATTATTGAAGAAACAAAAGATTTGGAGGCTATGACTATTGAACAACTTAAAGGCTCACTTGAGGCATATAAAGAAAGACAAAAGAGGAAGAAAGAGGCCTTGGAACATATTCTTCAAAGCAAATTCACTTTGAATAAAAAGGAAAGAAACTTTACTATATAAAAGGGTCAAAGAATTAGAGGTCGTGGTGGAGGATGTGGAAGCTATAGACAAGGGGGCTTCAAATCATCTAATAATGGAGGAAGAGGACAAAGCAATTCATATAAAAGAAGACGTGGAAGAGGAAAAATGTAAAGAATTGATGGAGGCCAAAGGTATGGAAAAACTTAAGGTAAATGTTTTAATTGTTATAAATTTAGACACTTTACTTAAGAATGTAGAAATGCTCCTAATAATGTTGAAGAGAAAGCTTACTATTTGAAGAGGAGAAGTATGAAGAATTTACTTTATTGTTGGCTTACAAAGGAGTGGAAAGCATAGAAAAAAAGCACTTAGTGCTTAGACACTAGCACTAGCAATCATAAGTATGGGAGCAAAGATATGTTTATGGAGTTTAATAAGTCTATAAATGGCAATGTTACATTTGGAGGTGCATTTAAGATACCAATCAAAGGCAAAGGTAACATTCTAATTCGCTTAAAAGATAGAAGGTATGAATTTATTTCAAATGTATATTATGTTTCAAATATGAAAAATAATAGACTAAGTTTGGGACAACTCTTAGAGAAAGCATATGATATTCAACTTAAAGATCATAGTCTTTCAATAAGATATCATAAAATAATAAGGTGCCAATGACAAGAAGGGATGTTCTTAATTAACATTCAAAATGATGTTGCAAAATATCTTTAATCCTACATTAAAGACTCTTTTTAACTTTGGCATATAAGATTTGGACATTTGAATTTTAGTGGATTAAAGTTGTTGAGTTAGAAAGGAATGGTACAAGGATTGTTGTCCATCAATCATTCTGATCAATTATGTGAAGGATGCTTACTTGGAAAGCAATTAAGAAATAGGTTATCAAAAGAGGCCACTACAAAAGCCACAAAGTCAACTTGTATATATTGATATATGTGGTCCAATTTCACTTTACTCCTTTAGTAAGAATAGATATTTCATTCTCTTCATTGATGATTTTTCAAAAAAGACTTAGGTATATTTTTTAAAGGAGAAATCAAAGACATTTGATGTCTTTAAAAGGTTCAAAGTAATTGTTGAAAAAGAAAATGAACATGAGATCAAGGCTTTGAGATCTGATAGAGGAGGAGAATTCACATCAAGAGAATTAACAAATTTTGTGAAGAGCATAGAATTCATCTTCCTTTAACAGTTATAAGATCTCCTCAACAAAATAGAGTAGTTGAGAGGAAGAATAGAACTATTCTTGAAATGGCTCGAAGTATGTTGAAAAGTAAAAATATGCCTAAAGAGTTTTAGGCTAAAGCTGTAGGATATGCGGTCTACTTATCTAATCGCTCACCAATAAATGGTGTACAAGGAAGAACACCACAAGAAGCATGGAATGGACGTAAACCCGACATTGGACACGTGAAGATATTTGGGAGCATAGCCTATGTCTATGTACCAGATGGAAAAAGATCAAAACTTAATGATAAGAGTGAGAACTTCGTGTTTGTTGGTTATAATCAAAATTCAAAAGACTACAAGCTTTATAATCTAAGCAATAGAAAAGTGGTCGTTAGTATAAATTTAAAGTTTGATAAAGAAGGCATTTGGCAATGAGATGTTCGAGACGACAATTACGACTTCCTTCCTTTCGTGATTGAAGACAAAGAAGAAGAGCAACCAAATAAAGAAACAAAAGAGTCTGTTATACCTCCCACATCGTCAAGAGTATCTTCTCACATTTACTCTCTACCATCATTCCTAGAGAAAAGAATTACACGAAAGGAACGAAATTTAAAAAGAAATGTAAATGACCATCAAAATGATTTAACTTTATTTTTGTTTCTTTGCAAATTGTGAACAAATAAATTTTGAAGAAACAATCCAAAATAAAAATGGAGAAATGCTATGGATGAGGAGATGAATGTCATCATAAAAAATGACACATGGGAGCTTGCAATACTTCCAAAAGGTCAAAAGACAATTAGAGTCAAGTAGATCTACAAGGCAAAGAAGAATGCTAAAGGAGAAGTAGAAAGATATAAGGCAAGGCTAGTGGCAAAAGCCTATAAGCAAAAGGCCAGCATCGATTATGAATAGGTATTTGCTCCTGTTGCTCGTTTAGAAACTATTATACTAATCATTTATTTGGTAGCACAAAATAAATAGAAGATTCATCAAATAAATGTAAAGTCAACCTTTTTCAATGGTTTTCTTGAAGATCAACCTTTGGGTTATGTGGTGAAAGGGCATGAAGACAAAATGTTAACATTGAAAAAGCCTTATATGGCTTAAAACAAGCATCAAAGGCATGGTATAGTAGAATTGATAAATACTTCCAAGAAACTAACTTTACAAAATGTCAACGTGAACATTCCCTCTATGTAAAGAAGAATAAGGATGGAGATATCTTAATTATTTGTTTGTATATAGATTATCTAATCTTCATGAGCAACAATTCGAATCTGATTAAAGAATTTAAAGGCGCAATGGAAAAGGAGTTTGAGATGGGTGATCTTGGCTTTATGTCTTATTACCTTGGCATTGAAGTAAAACAAGAGGAGGAAGAGATTTTCATCTCCCAAGAAGGCTATGCAAGAGATATATTTAAGAAATTCAAAATGGATGAAAGCAAGCATATTGAGATGCCTGTTGAATATGGAATCAAGTTGTCTAAACATGAGGAAGGAGAAAAAGTGGATCCTATAATATTTAAGAGTCTCGCTGGAAGTTTGTACTACTTAACATGTATAAGGCCTGATATCCTCTATGGAGTTGGACTTATTAGCCGTTATATAAAGTCACCTACAGTCACACATTTGAAGACAGTTAAAAGCATCCTTCGTTATATTAAAGGTACCCTTGATTATGGTTTACTCTACTCACTTTCTAACAAGTTCAAACTTGTTAGTTATTCTGATAATGATTGGGTTGGAGATATTAATGATAAAAAGAGCAATACGGGTTATGTGTTTTATATGGGAGATTACTGCCTTCACTTGGAATTCTTATTTTCTTTGTTAGATTACTTTTTTTAACTAAAATGTATATAATTCTACTTTTTAAAAAAATGTTTTGGCCCTCTCCACTTGTGAAGCTGAGTATGTGGCTGCTAATTTTTGTGTTTGTCATGCTATTTGGTTAAGGAGTTTGATAAAGGAGCTTCATATGCTACGAGAAGAATTTACAAAAAAATTTATTGACAATAAGTTTGTAATAGCTTTGACTAAAATTTTAGTCTTCCATAATTGGAGCAAGTATATAGATACAAGATATCATTGCATATGATAATGCATAACAAAGAAGGAAGTGGAGATCACGCAAGTGAAGACTTAAGACTAAGTAGTTGATATCTTCATAAAACCTCTAAAAATGAATGCTTTCATCAAATTTAAAAGCTATCTTAGAGTTACCAAACCAAGTTTAAAGGGGGATGTTGGAACTTAAACTTAATTTGGATTTGATACAATTGAAATGGGTCACTTGTAGAGGTCTAGAAGATAAAAGGTCTAAGTTCTAGAAGATGTCTAGAAATACTTTTATCTAAAAGTTTCTTTAAATATCTAGATATTTTGAAGAAATATCTAAATACTTTATAGAAATATCTCCAAGTATAGAAAAATCTTCAAAAGAAGTGGTTGATATTGATTGTGTAGAAGGATCCATGAGTAGTATAAATATGAGTCATTTCCTTCATTTGTAACAACAAGTTATCATTCTTATATTGTTACTAAAGCTCTTGTTGCAAGCTTCAAAATCCAAATTTTAATTGAGTGTCTACTCTAAATTATCTTTGTCATTTCATTAGAAGTCCATCACATTCCAATAATTCTATGAAATTATTAAATATGTTATATGATATATAAAGATATTTTAATTATTTTACAAAATAATAGTCTATGTTCACAGTCTATTAAATTAGATCTAATAGTGTGTATATTTCTTTTTAGTATATTGTTGAATCCTTTTTTACTGTACCATTGGATTTAGTGTTCATTTTAGTCTGCCTTTATTTATCTATGTTTTCATGCATAAAATTGAAAGACTTTTTTCTTATCCTTCTTAAAAGGCATTGTATGATCCTATATTGGCCACCTACATTGATACTAGTTTCCTATTTGTCTTTTTCAAAATAACGTATAATTCCATAAGATGTGTAATGGATTTATAAGCAAAGTGCGAGCGGCAGAATTCCTGACATATTGGATACTAGAATTTTGATTTTTTTTTTCCTAAAAACTCCAACATAATTGGAGGAGAGAAAGAGTAATAATGGAACAATAGAACCTAGTACTAAGGCAAAGCCAAACAAATGGTGTTTAAAGCAATGAGTGCCAGTCAACCTTTGTATAGGCCCATGTGCCATTCACGCGACTTAACATTCCTAAAAATTGACTTTCCAATCAATAAAAAAAAAGGATTTCAATGTTTTTTTAAGGAATAATAGATAAATAAATAAGTAATCTTTTATTATTTTTTCAGTTAAGTAATAAATTTTAAAATTTTTTCAATTAAGTGAATAATTTTTAAAAAGTCGATCAATTAAAGTAAAAATTTAAATATCGTTAATGTCATGCCAATATGATTAACAAACTTTATCATGTGAACATTGTCACGGTGTGACTATTTAGAGTATCAAGCTATGAGATTTCATAGGAAGATCTCATAATTCTCTTGAAGAATCTTTACATATTTAAAGTTAGGTAAAAGATTCTAGAAGACTCTCTATTAATCTAGAGTTGGGTGGAAGCTTCTAGGACCTACATGTGGTAGGTAGGAGTAAGTAGTAGAACATTCTAGAGATTCTTTGTAACTGTTAGATCGAATAAATCCTCACTGTCTATTGAGGATGTAGAAGGCTATAATAAAGCATCTTATAATCCTCTTAAGTGTAAAATTCTCCTCAATTGTATAGCTCTCTTGAGTAATAAGAGAATTCTTTAAGTTTTTCAACACTTGTGTTATCTTTGCCATCTTTCTAATTTTATATAGTTTCAGTTAAGTGTTCGATTAAAGTACTCTTAAGTAGTACTTGTGAGAAGGCTGAACTAACGTTTTAGTCATAGTAGGTGTTCATAAGTTAAGGAGTTTGCTAGTTCCATACAGTTTGTAAGACAATAAAGTTTGAACCCATGACAGTTGTTATTAGAGTCAAATAGTTCTAAACAAGTAAGTTCTTCATTCAAACTCTACTTGTTGTTTGCTTGAAAGATGGTTGGTACAGAAAATGAGACTACTCATATTGAGAGAAATTCCAACTAATACAATCGTGAAAGATCAAGGTTAAGAGAAGCTTCGGTAGACATTAATCAAAGGCTTGCAAAAGTGGAATTTGTCATAGCCGAGGGGCAATAGAAGTTTGAGGAGTATGAACACCACATCAAGGAGCTCGAAAATGATCGTGAGGAGCTCTGTGGAGAGATGTAAGGTACCTTAAATGAAGCCCCCTCCAAATGTCTTGACCAAGTGGAGGCTTTAAAAGGAGTCTTCTAATATGAGATTACTGTGATGAAGAAAGAGTTCGAGAAAGTTTCTAACGAGTTGAAGGAGACCAAAGATGAGCTCGCAGTATATAAGAAGGCAATCGCTCAAGGGAAAAGCGTTGTCATCCCGATGATAGTCACCAATCTTTCGAGGGTGGATATTCTAAAGTTTAAGATGTTCAAAAGGTCGAGGAACACGAAGGAGGTGGACAATTTCTTCAGTATCTTGGAATGGTATTTCAAGGTACTAGGTGTTGTGGAGAATACAAAGAAGATCAATAATGCCACACTCTTCCTTGAAGACACCGCGATGGTATGGTAGAGGAGGAGTTATGGGGATATCAAGAGAGGGATATACATCATCAATACATGAGTCTAGTTCAAGAGAGAACTCATAAAGCAGTTCCATCCCTAAAATTTTGAGAAAGGAGGCGAGAGTCAAGTTGAGACGTCTCCATCAAAATGGAAGCATAAGGGACTACGTAAAGGAGTTTTTCGAAGTGCTCTTGGAGATCCCGAATTACCTAGATAATGAGGCTTTTTTTTTATTCAAGGATGGTCTCTAAAATTTGGAGAAGATGGAGATTCAACGTTATGGATCTCAAGACCTTACTAGTGCTAGTACCATTGCTGAATCCCTCGTAAAGTTTAAGAAGCTGGAGAAGCCTAAGTCCCACAATTACGGGGGTAATAAGGAGAAGAGTGGATGAGATCACTTGCACAGAAGGAAAAATTTCACAAGAATGGAAAATCTAAAAAGGGCAAGAGCACAAAAGAGGACTAAGGTAAGGAAAAGTTCTAACATAAATGTTTTTGTTATGATGTTCCGTATAGGGTAAGTGATTGGTTGAAGAATAGTAAGTTCTCGGCATTGATCGAGGAGAAGGAGAAGAGATAACTCAAAGAGATAAGGATGTGTTCCTAATAACTCCTCAATACCATTAAGAAGATGCTTAAGTCCGAGAGGAAAGGCTGCTTATTCGCGGAAGCCAAAGTTAGTAGCTAAATAGTGAAAACATTAATGGATACGAGAATTACTAACAATTTCATTTAAGTAGACAAAGTAAATCAGTTAGGAATCAAGTATATCGAGAAGTAAGGGTGGATTAAGGCTGTTAACTCCTAGCATACTTCCATATATGGGAGTACTCAAGGTATAAAGGTATGTCTAGGTGATTGGTGTGGCTTTATTAACCTTTCGATCGTTTTCTTAGATAATTATCCTATAGTTTTCAACATGAAGTTCTTCAATTGCGTGAAAGTGATGTCAATCTCATTTGCCAATGACATGTGCATCTTGGAGGAAGGCAAGATGTGTATGGTACCACTATTAAGGGAGACCAACATCTAAGCCAAACGCATTTCAGCAATCTAACATTTTGATGGGAAGCCATCCGACATGCCAAAACTTCTATCAAGGAAAAAAGTAGATCGTAAAAGTAAAATGGTATAAGACATGGTATCTCCCAAGTTTGACGAAGTTAGGAGGCAACCGAAAGAGTCAATGAGTGAAAACTCCAAGTTCGTAGAGAAGGTGAATTTAGTAGCATATAGTCATTTCCTTAATTGTCTGAATACCACATTGAAGCAAGTAAGTTGGCAAACTTTTGTGGTATCATGCAACTTGGTGATGAAGTTAAAGATAAGTAGAGCAACTGTGAAGGTGGATTTTCAATGATGTAAGGTAAGCTTGGGAGTAATCACAAGTTCGAAAAGTCCTTTGGTGGATTCCTTCAAGAAGAAGAATGAGCTTAACCAACAAGCCATGTGTTCAAGTGAATTGATAAATCGAGCGAGAACACACCAATTCAAGCATAAAGGTGGGATGTTGAATACCAAAGGCAAGCAACTGTTTGGGCCCCGAAGGTAAAGGTTGAGGAATGAGAACATGAAGTAATACAATAGATGTGTAAGACCAAAGGAACGTGGATGTTGACAGGCTGAGTAGAGGAGAATGTCACAGCGTGACTGTTTGGAGCATCAAAATACGAGGTTTCGTAAGAAGATCCCATAATTCTCTAAAAGAATCTCCACACATTTAAAGTTAAATGGAAGACTTTAGAAGATTCTTCATTAATCTAGAATTGGGTGGAAGACTCTAAAACTTACACGTGTAAGTGGTAGAATATTCTAGAGATTCTTTGTAACTGTTAGATCTAATAAATCTCCACTGTCCATTGAGGGGGTGGAAGGCTATAAATAGCCTATGGGTCTTCATTAGCAAAGCATCCCATAATCCCCTCAAGTTTAAAGTTCTCCCCACTTGTATAGCTTTTTGGAGTAATAAGAGAATTCTCCAAGTTCTTCAACACTTGTGTTATCTTTGCCATCTTTCTTATTTTATATAGCTTCCATTAAATGTTCGATCAAAGTATTCTTAAGTAGTACTTGTGGGAATGCTGAACTAGCATTCTAACTGTGGTAGGTGATTCCAAGTCGATGGGTTTACTAGTATTGTACGGTTCGTAACTCGCAAGGAGAAGTTCGAGCCCATGACAACATAAACATGTAAATAACCTCAATCTTTAAATATTTTCAATTCAGTGAATAACTTTTTAAAAATATTTTAATTCAATAAGCAACCTTTTAAAAAATGTTAATTTAAAAATTAACATTCTAAAATTCATTCAAATCAAGTCAAAATTAGTTTTTTCCTTAAAAAAACAAGTGATTAGTACATTAATAATTTATTAGAAAGTATTGTATAACGATATTTAAATTTAGTTAACCAATATTTAATTATATATTATATTCTCTGTCAAAGGATATCAAAATTTTTGACTTTATAATCTTACTTAAAGGAAATAATTTATGAATAAATTAAATATATAGTATAATTTTCTAAAAAATAAAGAAATTTACCAAAGATTGGAGAAGAGTTCAAGAGAATTGAGTTAGACATTGTAAAGAAGTAATTCAAAGTAATATATGAGCTTTATCCTTCAACATTCCCATCCATGTAGCTTACTTATGATATTTCGACATAGAACAATTTAGTGAAGATAAGGTAGAACTATTTGCATTAGTTAGTTATGACTCCTCTGATGACGAGGTCTTTTCTTTTGATGAAGAAGATGATGAACTCATTTATATGATGAAATAGTCTTATCTAAAGCTTGAACTAAAGAAGCTACCAGTAACATGATTTTATGTCAAGCTTCAGTTACTACTCATTCACAATAGTTAATTGTATAGATATAGGTTTTTATAGGAGTGTTATGAAGCTACACTTCCTTCGTACAAAGGAATTGCAACTTTATAAGGAATATTGTACTGCAATTGATGACAAATCGTTCAAAATCGATCTCATTACAAAGAGAATGATTGAGATAAAGTTCTTTTCAAATGCCATTATTTAGACAAAAGTCCTTAGCCCAAATGTAGATATATCACAAGGCTGTTTGGAACCTCGATTGAGTTTTGTTGTAAACCTATGAATTTAAAAGTTCTTATAATAGACCTGAACCATGGAATATTGAAACCGAAAGCAACAACATCTTCATCAATCTCGGGAACTTCAAAATCTGGCAAGTCTAGAATATGATTTTATATTCTACAAATGATCTGATAGTGTACTATAGCCATGATAGGATCTTGTTCAGTTCCAACTATTTGAATCTGAAGTTTTAATCTAGTAGATAAAGTGAGATTGTCGAGTTTAACCTAAAGATTAAGTGTAAAGGTAGTAAGAAGTGTAACTGGCATACAAAGAAGAAAAGTCACTTCAAGAGCCGTTTATTCAAAAATCCTATAAAAGAAAGAAAAGAAATATAAGATTCTTCAAAATACGAGCTTTAGGAACAAGAAAGTAACTGCTATACAAAGAAGAAAAGTCACTTCAAGAGTCATCTATTCAAAAATCCCTATAAAAGAAAGAAAAGAAAGAAAAGATTATTCAAAAGACGAGCTTTAAGAACAAGAAAATCATATAGGTATTATCTGTATGGATATAACTTGTGAATTATTAAACTTTCCATATATGAATCTTACTGTTAAGCAAATCCAACAATTTATGAGGATTGTCAATTACATTAGGGATTTCATCCCTCATGTGTCTGATCATACCAATTATCTGTCAAAGTGGTTTGCTTTTAATGATATTCCATTTACATAATGGAGAAATTAGCATGAATTCAGTGCTTGGATTGATCTTCAAATGATAAGGCTAGATGTTTCTCTCATAAAATCTTTGGGCATGTTTAGTTCCATTTTCATTTTTGGTTTTCATTTCTTATTTTTCTAAGTACAAAAATCATAAAAATAACATACTAATACAGCACAAAAACCCAAAAAACAGCACATAAATTCAAAAAAGCACACAAAAATCACAACTAAAAACTACAATTAACAATTCAATTAATCATGCCCTTAAACTTAGGTGAATACTGATGATTACAAGTTGTCTAAGAGGCTAGTTCCTTATTAGGAATGATTTACAAAGAATTTATTCGAGATTTTAAACTCTTTGATCGACAAAACAGACATCAATACTTTGAAATAAAGTGTTGCTCTATGAAGAGAAAAGATTTGTTATTATTAATTTATATTAAAGAATAGATATAAATATATTTGGATAATTGAAAAATATTCTATTAAAATTATACTTTTACAATATAATCGAAAATTTATTTATAATTGAAAATATAATTTAAAATTATTTTATTTCAGTAGAATAATTTTCAATCTTTTAAAGGAATAAGTTCTTTTTTATATTTATATATATTCTTTGTTATAAACTAATAATCTACATTTAAAACTAAATTTATTTATAAAAAGATATTTTGTGGCTACTTTATAATTAATTTAAAAGATTTATTCATAAATTATTTTCTTTAGGTCAAAGACTTATCAAGTTTAAAACTTAGATATCCTTTGAAAGAAAGTCTAAAATATAATTAAATATTTATTAACTAAACTTAGAAGTTGTTTTATAATACTTCATAATAAAATATTGGTATATTAATCACTTGTTATTTTAATAAGAAAAAAATTAATTTTGATTTGATATGCATGAATTTTAGAAGGTCTCTAAATTAAAAAAAAAAAGGTTAGATATTGAATTGAAAATTTCTAAAAGGTTGCTCCTTAAATTAAAATTTTTAAAGATATTTCCACCTGGCAAAAATGCATCAATTTATTCAGTATGAAACTATCGACATTTAAGTTTTCATTTGAATTACTCTTATTACAGATTTGTCACTAAATTAAAAATTTTTAAAAATTGATCATTGAACTAAAAAATTCTCAAAAGATTGATCATTTATTTACCTATTATCCCTAAAATAAATATCCTCCTAAAAATTAATGGCTTGTTTGGTTTTTATTCTAGTTTCCATTTTTAAAAAAAAGTGAAAACAAAAAAAGTATAAAATCTACAAAAATTCAAAAACAGCTTAAAATC
>JAOXYD010088305.1:0-12095 GCA_028565735.1 Pinacopodium congolense
ATCGATAAAGAAAACACACTAATACAGCACAAAAATCAATAAAGAAAACACAATTACCAATACAAAAATACAACAATCAAAACACAAAATCACAATTTACAACCCAACTAAATATCCCCTTAGCTCTCAATTATTTCTTTAGTTTCCTAGTGGCTAGTAGTGCTAAATTTGTTTCTCAATATTCCTTACACTTACTGCTCTAAAATTCGCATCTGAGCATAGGGGATAGGTGTCACTTTTTATTTATCAACATTTATTATGATTTTTTGCAAAAATTATGGTCTTGAAAGGTAATAATTAAGTATGAAGTATTTGCATTAATAGAATAGAAAAATAAAGCCCTCAACTTCAGAATATAAGGAAAAAGTAGTCGATGGATAATCAATCAATAGTTTGGTTAGAATTAAAAATAATAGTGTAAGATACAATTGGAATCCTTAAAATTAAAATTACTTTTTATTTTTATTTCTTTTTGTAATTCATGATTTAAACAGATCCTCACAAGAATATAAGGAATTTAGACAACTATTTTTAACAATCTTAGATTCTCAATTTTTTACAAGCTTATAATCAAGAAAATAAAGTGAAATATTGACAACATTAAAAATTGGATTGATGTTACTTATCTATGAAGGTAACTGATTGACATAAGCATTGCTATTAATTTTTCTTATAATTTTGAATTGTCTATACTTTCTTCCCTTTAATTTATGATATCCACAATAATTCTATTCTTGTTTAAAAATACTATAAATTTATCTTTAACTTCAAACACTTGAGCTCTTCTATGTTAGTCAACATTAGCTTTTTACTTTGCATTAGTTTTTATATTCTTTACTTTCATTTTCACTTGAATTTTTTGTACCTCTTTAGCTAACTTTTTTAAACCCACATTGAAATTAGTACTTTTAGTCAACTTCATAAGATCAAGTGCATAATTAGGTACTTTAATATAATCTACAAAACTTGGAGAACGTTTAATGGAACTATATATTGTGTTATTTAGGTAAATTCAGCTGGAGTAATAAGCAAGTCCTAATTCTTCAACTTTTCATGACATGTATATCTCACCAAATTACCTAGTATTTTATTCACCGCTTCCATTTGCCTATTAGTTCATGAATCTACAATGTTACTATATTTAACAAAAGAATCAAGCATGCTTTATAAAGTTATCTAAAAGTAACTCAAAAACTTACTATCACTATCGGATATAATGGATCATAGAAAACTATAGATTCTCACCATTTCTCTAAGAATAACTTAGCAATCAAAGTGGCATTCGCCGTCTTCTTACAAGGTAGAAAATGCACTATATTTGAAAAATTGTCAACTACAGCAAAAACATAATTTGTTCCTTTTTTTTATTTTTTGTAATCCTAACATAAAGTTCATAGAAAAATCCTCTCAAATGTTATTAGGAATAGAAAATGGTATATATAAACCGACATTAGAAGCATGTAACTTATTTGGACTAGTTTAGCATCTTAAAATAATATAGATCACATCCATTCTTAGCTTAGGCCAAAAATACCTCTAACGAACCTCCTCAAGAGTCTTTATCCTTACCAAGATGACCAGCCAATATTACACTATGCAAGTCTCTAATAACCTTCTCCCTTGGTGAAGTACGTGAAAGATAAAGCTAATTACTCTTCATTGGAAACCCATCATGAACATAATAATTCTCATGCGATTTATTCATCAAATATGTTTACCACACATCGTTGAAATCAACATCATTTATACATAATTCTTTTGAATGATTAAGTCCATCAATTTCTACACTTAAAGTCTTCATTATAGCCTTCATTCTACTTAATGCATCAACTACTACATTATCTTTCCTAACCTTATGAAAAAGTTTATAAGAAATTAATTAATGAAGGTTGACCATCTAGCTTATTTCTTAGTCCTCAATCACTTTTGACTCCTTAAATACTTCAAGACTTAATGATCAATTTAAGGAAAAATTCCTTCCCAAGCAAATAATGTTTCCATGTTTTCAATTCTTCATCGAGCATAAAATTCTCTATTAAGTAGTCCATTTTTTTTTCTATCATCACTTAACCTTTAACTAAAGTAAGCTACTAGACTCTTCTCTGGAGACAAAACACCCTAACTATAACGCCACTCACATCACACGCAACTTCAAATAATTTTTCAATATCAAGTAAGGTTAAAACAAATGAAATACATAATTGTTTCTAATAAAGACAAATTTTTGTTGTTTCTCCTCCTATTTAAATTTATTTTTCAAGCACTCAATAATAGGAGTCATATTGTTACTGAAGTTCTTGATAAACCTCATATGGAATGTTGCTAATCCATGAAAACTTTTTACATCCACAATATTCTTAGGTGTAGGCACTCCTTCATAGCCTTTATTTTATCTTCATCCATCTAACACAATCTTCTGCCACAATATAGCTAAGGAATAATAAGTTTTCAATTATAAATTTGCATTTCTTTATATTAGCATACAATTTGTTATTCCTTAAGATCTTAAACACTCTTTTAAGATGCTCAACATGCTCATTAACAAATTTACTATAGATAAGCATGTCATCAAAATAGATAACAACAAATTTATCTATAAAGGTTAAAATATTTGGGCCCTATTTGTTTTTATTTTTGGTTTCTATTTTTCTAAATACATAAACAAATGAAAAAAAAACATGGAAACCAATGATAAAATACAAAACGAAATGAAAAAAACATGGAAACTAATGACAAAAACTTACATTAGTTTTCGTATTTAAAAAACAAAAACAGAAAACCAAAATCAGAAGTTGAAACCAAATGATCATTTATGAGGTGCATAAAGTACTTGGTGCATTAGACAACT
This sequence comes from Pinacopodium congolense, assembly GCA_028565735.1. Taxonomy (NCBI): domain Eukaryota; kingdom Viridiplantae; phylum Streptophyta; class Magnoliopsida; order Malpighiales; family Erythroxylaceae; genus Pinacopodium; species Pinacopodium congolense. The sequence goes on from JAOXYD010088305.1 coordinate 2,849, forward strand.
CGAATGGTGTAACTAACCATTTGTGTAGTCCATCTCTTGTTTTGAATGTAGTTTTATATTCATCTCTAAGTCTTATTCTTATTTGATGATAACTATTTTTAAGATCAATTTCAAAGAAAATCATTGCTTCACATAATTGATCAAATATATCATTTAACCTTGGAATTAGAAACTTGTAATAAATAGTAATCTTGTTGATTATCCTACTATCAATATATGTCCTCCAATTAGATTCTTTATTTGGTGTGAGTAAAACAAGAACAACATGTGGACTCATTCTCTCTCTAATATGACCTTTCTTAATTAATTCTTCTATCTTCTCCTTTAATATCTCATTTTCTTTTAGACTCGTGCATTAATGAGGTAGATTAAGGAAAGTAATTCTTGAAACAAGTTCAATGTGGTGTTAAATATCATATAAAGGAGGAAATTTGTTGAGTAGTTCTTTAGGAACTGCATTTGTAAACTCATTTGAAATAGGTTGTACTTCTAAGGACAATTCATCTTCTTTCTTATCTTCTCTTACGTCTTACCCTTTCACAATCAATAAATGTACTTCTCTCGTTTCTTTCATCTCCCCTATAGATTTTTCCTTATTATTTTCTACATAAAGACTTTTACTCTCAACATTAGGTTTCATACTCATTTTCCCCTTATAGGTGCCAAGATATACTTCACTCCATCTACAATAAATTGATAAATATTCTTCCTCCTCGAATGCATTGCATCTACATCATATTACCAAAGTTTACCCAAGAGTATTTGGCTGGCATCCATCTCAAGACTTTACAATAATGTTCCTCGCCATATTTATCAATTGAAAAGGATACCTTATAATGCTTATTGACAAAAATTTTACTAACCTCCTTAATATATCCAATGCTGTGAGGCTCCAAATGTGGCTCAATAGTTAACTTCAACTTTTTCACTGTTGCTTTGCTTATAATATTCTCTCAGCTACCTTCATCAATAATCAAGTCATATAGATTCTCTTGCATCATATGCCTTATACGAAAGAGCTATATCTTTGCAATTTATTATGCTCCTTACGAGATATTATCAATCTCCTAACCACTCTTACAAAAGCCTTATTATTCTCTTCCTCTGGTTACTCCTAATCATCTTTTTCAGATACACATATCTCCTTCTCTTTATCATCATCTTTACAATGCTAGACTATATTTACTACTTTCTTTTTAAGCAATCGTTAAATTTATTGCTAGTCTCATTACATCTATAACAATTAAAAAAGATGGGCTTAGAATAAGAATTAATAGATTTAGATACCGTAAGGGTTATCTTGCTAAAATTACGACCATTAATGTTACTCTTTCCACCATTGCCACTTGTAGGAGCTACACTTACCACCTCTTTTTCCTTTCTCAATAGAAGCTCTTTCATTCACATATAATTTAAACTTTCTTAACTTCTCATTAAGAATTAATTATGCTTTTAGGCTAATTCCTTATATATTGAATAGTTAGCACCATTTGAATACTGATCTTATAGCACCATTTGAATATCGATCTTATCCTTATACCAGCTTTAAATCCTCTTAAGTACTATGATATTTGTTTGGATTGAGTCTCTAACAATTGATTGTGAGATGATAAATTTAAGAATTATGTGATATATTCATGATATATTTATGAACATTCATGTTTCCTTGATGGCATTATTAATAAACGTCAAAGATATATTGCTAGTAATTTGACAATAGAAATCTTCCCTTAATAATTGTTTAATCCTTTTTCATGAAGAAATAGGATTCTTACCCTCTCTATTTCTACTTTCCTTCAATTGATCCTACCTTACTAGTACTCCCTCATTCAATTTACAAGTCACCAATTTTACTTTTCTCTCTTCAAGAATTTTAATATAATTAAAGAAATGTTCTATCTCTACTAACCAATAAAAAAAAATGCTTCAATATCTAAATCACCATTAGTAGATGGGATATCTATCTTTAATTGGTACTCTTAATCTTCTCTACCTCGTCTTTGTTAAACAAGTTTTTCCTCATCGTTAAAACTATAACATGATCCTAAAGTGTAAGATTCCAAATTTGATGATGTCTTCCAAGGTCATCTTCCCTATCAATCAGATTCCCAATTCTTGTAATATTGTCTCCTCATAACAATACTTACAACTGATCCCTTACTACTAATTGGAGTTCCTTATTACAATTTAACTCCCTTTATTCTTTAATTTCTTTCTACATTGCGAATACCCTACGAACACCATGATAGGTATTGCTAGCTATGGTTAGAAAAATGAGGTTTTAGTTGTTCAAAACTTTAATGCTCCTGAAATTTTAATCATAAAAAGCATAATCTAAGACCCATCGTCATTTTCATTAAATCCATTTAGTCAAGTCCAAAACATAAATATAGTCCATACAATAAAAGTAGTATTCAAATTGTCTAAACAATAAACAAGTTGATTCAAAATCAATAATTCGATCCAAAAAGCATTGTGCAAAGTCTCAATCAAACCATGGAATAACAAAACCTAATTCGCTGCTGTCGCACCTAAAATTTTAGCAAAGAACTCAAACAAACTGATGCTTCGAACATAATCAATCAATCTCCTGAAAAATTCCACGGGAAAAGGGGTGAGCTACCAACTCAATAAGGTTTCTATATTTACCCTTATACTGCTACTTATATAGAATCTTGTATACGAATATGTGTATATGTTATGTAATTATAACAAGATATTCAAATCATACAATGATGTAAATGTATGATGTCTAAAAATGAAATTCTCTTGATTAATTCTAATTATTTATATTTGTTCCATTTATTAGGGCCCTGCTTAACCTAGTAGGTCATATCCAATAGTCCGTTGGCTCAATCATTAATCTCGATGGGATAAATAAAATATCGCATATGCATATGTATGCATATATTCATCACAGGATATCATATCTGATATCCCGGTATCACTTCGATGCCTATTTGCAGAACAGAGTCTCCCCGGGACTCAAGATACCCCAGTATCACTTTGATACCTAACTTCGGGTGCAACATCCCTGAGATTCAAAATATCGTAGCACTACCTACTTCAGTGCCTAGCCCGTATCAATATCAATCTCAATCTCAATCACATAAATCTAGGACCACTGAATACACCTTGCCTAGGTAAGCTAACTATTATTCAGTGTAATTGCTATTTTGTCTAACTAAACATCTCTTATGAAAATCTTAAATTCTATTGATATCAATCTTGCATCTATCGTAACCAATGATTAATCTATCAGGTCACATGTCTTGTTCATGATGCACTTTTATAAAATATCTAACATCGATCATTTAAATCAAGTAGCACAAATTTAACATTTTCAATCAGTTGGAGATTCGAAATAAGATTCTCCATCTCATTAATAATCAAGTCATTAATCCAATTATGCCATTCACGTATTAATCAAAATTTCACAAATTTTATACTTTAAATTATTAAGTCATACCTAAATTAATAATGTATTAATACATATTAATCAAGAGATTCTAGCATTTATTTAATACACATAGGCAAACTATTATCAATTAACATTTAATTCACCAATTAAATAAATTTCATGCCTTTAGAAAATATACTAAACATTTTCCAATTAAATCATACTTCACAAAAATTAATCATACAATTAAGAAAATCAATATTCATTTAATACACTTATTATCCAATTTATAATATTTTGCGTTAATTAAATGTTGTAAGGGTAAATTAAAAATCCTTACTTGAACCTGAAGCCTAAATTTCCTTGGATCAGCCCGAAGCTTTACTACTAAGTAGAAGGATCTATCAAAATAAATAAACCCATTAGGTCCAATTATAATATAAATAACTCTAATAAAGGTCCCATTTAGTCTCTAAAGCCATAATTAAAATCCAACTCAATTTAGGCTTAAAATAACATTCACTGATTTAAGAGTCCACTTTAAGCCCAAGCCTAAAGTCTAAATTCACTTAAGTCCAAACCCATTTTCCTCACATCCTAATTCTGACCCAAGAGCCCACAACTAACTAATACTCCAACAGCCCAAAATAAATTCCAGACTTTAACATCTCCTAAGCCCATGAGTCCAGAGTCCAAATCAAAACACAAGCCTAACAAACTCCCAAGCTTATAGATATTGTTGACCCAACATTAACTTAGCCCAAACAGTCATTAACCCATCCAAGCCTTTCAAAGCTCAGAAACCATTTAAGGGCCCAAACCCTTTAAGCTTAAAATACCCTTAAGCCATCATCTTCTCTAGACTCTTCCTTCCTCTCCCTCTCTTTTCTTCTCAGGTGGACCAACCCCTCCTTCAATCGTCTTCTCTGGTGAAGCCTGTTGCACACCAAACTTCCCACGCTTCTCTATTTAGCTTCTACTTCACTACCCTAACCACTAACACATCCTTTCTTTCAATTTCTCCACCAACAACCATTGCCAACAGCTACCCAACTTCGGTAAAACATTCACAATCACAGTCCCTAACACAAATGCTACTACCCTTTCTTTAATCCTCTTTGCTTCCAAAAACCCCCAAACTTTAACAACCCTACATTCCTCTTCGATTTCCCTTCCTGCCAAAGCCAACACTCTTAATAGTCTATCACCATTGCTAAACTTCTTTCCCAATCTCAAATAGACAGACAACCATGACTTTGAAGGAAAAAACCACAGATAGCTAAAGGAAAGAACGGAGCTACCAAAATCAGAAAAGAAAACTCATCGTTGATTAAGCAATTTCTAGAATCCGGTGATGCGTCAATGGTTTGATAAGGGGAAACTTCTCCTTTCAAAATCAACACCACACATATATCATTTCTCCACCTAAACATAGCCAGCTCCGAGAAAGAATTGAAAGAAGCTTACCAGAGTGATGGTTATCCAACAAGGGGCTTCGAGTTCTCCTCCCACTATCGACCTCTAGTTCCACCAAAAATCACAGAAATAAAAAGGATGATGTTAGGGGGCAAATTCATAGTGTTTTTTGTTGTTATTTGATATCAATTTACCCCTATTTCATTACTTAAATGTTTGATTAATGTTTAGAAATGTTTAAATTATAGGTTGACGTGAATAATTGGAGAAATGTGCAAAAAAATCAAAGTAGGACACATATTCAGACCGTTGAAGGACTACAACCTACCATTGAAGAAGTCAAATTTTGTAGGTTAACGATGGGCTGTTCATCGTATAACGGTGTCGTTATAAAATGGTGGAGACCGCATTGAAGGATGGCAAACGTATTTTCCATCAGATTCTTCAACATTTGCGGCCTGTCTTCTTTTTCTCCTTGCAACTGCTCCAACATGATTAAAGAACACATGTGGCTTATTGCTTTAGCTTGTACTCGTGGAAGCTTTGAGAAGGAGATGAGCAGGTTGTAGGATATTCATAAAGAGCATATGAGTGGTTGAACAATATTCATGAGAGCAAACAATACTACAGAGATCTTCAATGCCTTTATCAGAAATGCTAGAGACAAGCCAATCTTAACTTATTTAAAGGTGATAAGAACATCAATAATGAAGTGGTTTTACAAAAAGGAGTAAGGAATGGCAGCCTATAATGGCAATATCTATTCCAATATCTCATCAAAGTTGGAGAGGAATAAAAAAGAAGCATCTAACTATTTGGCTCATTTTACATGAGATGGAAAATTTGAGATTCAACACTATAATCATGACCATCATGTTGTCAACCTTTGGATGAAAAATTGTACTTGTGGCAAGTGGGATTTAACTAGATTCCCTTATAGTCGTGCCATCTCAACAATAATATTGGAAAGAGGTGATCATGAGCAATACGTGCATAACCACTATAGTAGGGATTCTTACATGAGTTGTTACTGGAGGCCTATTAATCTAGTTCCAAGTGAGGATTTCTGGCCTAAAAACCAAGTGAAGAGCATGGCTATTCCATCAAACCTCCTAAGTTTAAGAAAAGAGCTGGACGTCTAAAGAAAACAAGATGGAAGGAAATTGGTGAGGTGCGAACAGTTGTTTCAACAATAATTAGTGGTCAGATCACATCTAAAAAATACAAAACAACCAGCCACAATCAAGGACATGCAAAGTGGCATCATCTAGTACTCATAAAGACAGTAGCTCTTAGCAGGTATTAATATTTTCAATTTCATCTTTGTCATAGGCTATTATGAATTCATTATTTTGTATATATTCTTAATAAGCAGATTTTATTTTAAATGCTTATACAGGCTTAGATGCATGTCTCATCTCAAGGAAGTGTTGTGATGAATCAATCACAAGAAGGAGACAATATTGGAGCTTAATATATTTTGTAGGTATTATTTTAGTTGTACATGATATCTTTTATGTTTTGTTAGATTTATCTCAAAATGACATGTCTTTTTTGTCAACATGTCATTAATACATTTCATGTACAATGACACTTATGAAAAATGTTATGCTATGTTTAATGTTATACAATATCCTCTATTGTCCAAAAAATTACATGTTCCATTTTTTTAAACATGTCATTGTGGATGTTTTCTGTACAATGGCACTTATAGTTTGCGTAATGATTTGATTTATGACATCCAATTAATGTGCATCAAATATAATGCAAATTTAATTTTTATTAATAAACTCAAGTTGAATTCACACAAATTTTCAATGTTACATCAATATCTTCTACATAAAATACAAAAAATCTAATACATACATATTCTAATAAACCCCAGTACTTATACATCAATGTTTCAACACAAATTCCAGACATAACCTAAGTCAGCATCATTTAACTCCATATCCACATAACCCAAGTCGGTATTATCAAACTCCATATCCACATCAAGCTTCTATGATTACTTTTAGTCCAACATGAGATCAACTTGGCCTCTCCACTTATTCCAGATTGTCCAGATGAATCTATATACATAATACTGTAACAAATGCAACACAACTTAATTTAGTCATGTTTACTTGACGATTTCTTATTCTATCAACAATTTTCATGTTTAATTATCACATTTTATGTGAATAAGGTTGTTTAATACAAACACAGTTACTTAGAATGGAAGCAAAATAAGATAATTTATGTTCAAGATGTATGAACAATCACTAAAAAGGTATGAATACTCATTAACTCCTCTAGTTAGAAGAAACAATTAGCATTTAGTCAAAAACACAACTATGTAATAAAAAAATAACCTAATTATGTCAAACCATAATATAAATGAATTTTGAAAAAACAATAAAGAACAAGCATCACCCTAACTTGCCTAAGAAAATCAATTTAGCATATGATTCTTACCAATAAAACTTTGTTAAGGAAAAAGGGGGCATTGTTTTTATTAAATTTATTGTAGAATAGAACATTCTTAAATTTGTATATTGAGTTGAACAACAAAACCTGTTTTGAACTTTTCAAAAAAAATATATTTTTACTCTTAACAATACATAGCTCAAATGCTTGAAAATATTCTCTTACCATAGATTTTAACAGCTTTAATTCCTCATTTAAATGGGAAATCTCTACCTGTAAATTAGCACTTGAATTGTCATATACCAGCAAATTGGGGACAAAGCAAGACAACGAGTAAGACAAAGGGCGTGTACTGAAATTAGTCTTGAAGAAGCATGAAACCTGGTAATGACACTGTATAGTCAATCATTTTATGAGATTCCAATGTACAAAATTCAAGTTATTAGTATTTATATATATACTATTTTGGTTGGATCAAACAATTCTAATCATCCTGTAGCTAAACCAATTCCCAGATGAAAGATCAAAGAAAAAGAAATATCTCCAATGATACTGCATATAAGGCATAAAAAGCTTTCAACCATTATCTATTCAGATCAACACCCTCCTCCCCTCTATCACCAGTAAAAATGAGAATTGTAGAATTAATGAAAGAGTAAATACCAAGCATTTGCACTCTCAACATCAGCAGTTGCCAATGATATGACCCAGAATTTCTAAAAATGAAAACGCAACTGAATACCTTAAAAAAATCCTATGCCTTTTTCCCATATTCCAAATGCAATGTGTAGCATCCCACTCTTATAGGACACCTACTCGACATTGTGATGAATATCCGAGTAAATATCCTATAAGGGTGCCACGCTAAAGTAGTTATAGTAGCATCATACAACATAATCAAAAGAAACATAAACATCAAACCTCATATTTCATTAAACCAAATTCCATTTATATATCATCATAAACTGTACATAAGCAGCAAACAAAACAAAAACATGCTATCTAGACTCTTCGAAACTTCAGTTGACTAACCTCTGAGTCATAATAAGTTTGTAAATACACAGCTCTCACTTTCTCTACACTGTTGAGCTTCCTCCGACTTGAAATATTGAGTGAGGTGAGTTTTTTAGGAAAAACTGAGTGAGTGGTCGTCATCGATGTGCTCACTTTATCCACGTATAAGCATATAACATAAAATAAATCACAGAATCATCACAATTAAAATCACGTTTTTCATGTGTTTAGCATATTAAAGTATGATTATACAATATCATTCTATCATGCGAGAAGACAATTACAAATGCACATGAAACTCGATTTTCTTTTTCTTTTGTTGTGACTTTATGTCATTTACTGTCCCATATCAGTAGCTGATACTGGACTCATTTTTCGAGTTTTGACCTCGATCCGTAGTGAAAAGTGGATCCGCATATATCTGAGCCTGAAACTCGTTTCAATCATGGACATAAGCCCCACACCAAACTGCGGCTAGTCTGGTCACATCAGTTATAACGCCATTAATGTGATCATACATTTCATGAATACAAAGCAACACATTACAAATCATACAATCAATCAATCAAGTAGAATACACATACAATTTGTATTTCCATAATCATTGAATCTAAGTCCAGCATCCAACCCATGGTTGGGAATCACACATTATCAGACAGTTTCGATCAAATCAAAATAGGAGCACATGTAAACCACGTATACAGAATACAATTATTGGATTAGGGTCCGAAATTTAATATAATTAAGCACATAGGTCTCAGATTTCACATATAAGTCAACACTCCCAATGTATTCTTGATACCGAACATCCTCGGACACTCAGTATCCGGAATAGTAGTAGACACACCACCTTATACCTCTACATTATATATATATATATAATCAAATCAGTTTTCACAATTTAAAATATATAAGCATAAATAATTGAATTAAACATAACATATTGAGTGATTGTGCACTCTAGTCCAACTCACAGAGATTTCTAGATATTCAATGTCTAACTATTCG
>JAOXYD010088326.1:0-12095 GCA_028565735.1 Pinacopodium congolense
AAAATGACTCACAATCATCTACAGACACCAAATTGAATGATTAACTTAACTAAATTTACTAAATTAGACTAAAGGGCTTCCAATTTTGCAAAGAAGACTAAACTTGAATTTTAAGATTGCTTAATTGATTAAATGATCAAGGAAATAGCTTTCAATGATCTAGATGGATTAATTAATGATTAAGGGACTTGTCCTAGGGCAACTTTATCAATTCAAGACAAGCGTATAATCAAATCAATGTCTTTTCTCTTACTTTTGAAGTTTAAGGTTTGTTCCCCTCTTAAATCAATCAAAAAAGGCTTAAAGTGTAAGAAACTTAATCTAAAAATTTATATTTTCATATTAATACCCTCTATATTAACCAATCATTGATCTCATATTGATTAGAATCAAGTTTCTCATATTGATTAGAATCAAGTTACTTATTGATTTTGCAATAGATCAAAAGATTAGTTCTCTTCTTTCTCCATTTATCATCTTAAGCTCAAATTATTCATTCAAGACAAGCTTTAAGTATTTAGATAAGTAAAAGACAATCCTTAATCACGTCTAGGTATGTATTCAAATCATCAAAGAACCATTCCTTAACCACAGACACATTCAGCCACTCATTTGAATCAAGAAAGAAAGAATATCATACATATAACTCATATTCTTGAATGTATAAGCTCAATAGTGGATTTCAATACAAGGGATAGGTTTAGAATGCAACAAATGGAGCTACAAACATGCTTGCAAGTCTGATACATGTGATTGAGCCTTTACAACCCTACAAAATAAGGTAAATCTACAATACAAATTAGAAAATATGAAGAACACTAGTTAAGAGTCTTAAACTTTAAGAGAATCTAAATTTTGATATGAAAAACATGTTTCTCTCTGTCAATTCTTGATGTTTTTAGTTTTTAACTCTCAATATATATGTTTGGGACAAGTGGGAAACAACTTACATAAGTTTCAACAAATAGAATGGGAGATTTAACTGGAAATCTACTAACTGGTACCAAAATGACACTTAAAAGGAGTACTACGATGGGTTATGAAGATGCCGTTATAGTCCCCTGCATCGAGAGTAAAACGACAGTCTGGATGAGCATAATGATGGGCTTGCTAAAGTCACCATTTCAGTCTAAAATTTAGACTTTTTATTACATAATCTCGGATTTTCTTCAAGTTTTAACTTCTATATGTAATATTAAGCATTCAAACACATAATTAAGCAACTTAGTAACAAATTAGGAGCAATATGGCTTAAAATGACATAAATTAACTATAAGAATGCATTGAAATCAAAGCCTATCAATTCCCCCACACTTATTTTTTACTTGTCCTCAAGCAAATCATGTAATTATCAAGTTCAACATAACTTATAAGCATAGGAAAACTTGTCCAACTCATCAAAAACAATCAATAGACTAATTTCCTTGGGTTTTCAAATATTATGCACCTGAAACATGATATATAGTCAATTAAGTATACTAAGTCACAAATAATTTTAATTCACTTCATGTTTCATCAAATTCAAACTCAATCATACTTCTATTCCACATGCAAAATGAATAGTGTTAAAGTAAGATAACCATCAAACATCTTTTACTCATTAAAAGAAAACATAAAGTAAAAATGTGAGCTTTTTAAAGTTTGGTTGAGAGGTCAAGTAATCTTATTACACGAAGATGAATATTTTGTCGTGAACATCCCCAGTACATCAATCAAATCACCTCACATCAACTGGCTATTATCTCCTCTCATAAATTTCAATCAATTGGTTCGAAGCCATCGGAGTGAATAAAACTAGCTCACTTATTACTTTCTTTTTCTTTTATTTTCTTTTTCATATATTTTTTTCATTTTTATTTTCTTTTCAATTTAAAGTAAGATGTATGATATTTTAAAAGAAAGCATATTTTACTTTAAAACTATCCATTTTAAACATGGAACTCATAATGATCAAAAGATGTCATAATCCAAAACATGAAGTAATTTAAAACTATTTGATCGTCAACATACTTAATTAACCATATAGCATCTAAAATGGGAATAATAAATGAAAATAAAAGGAAAGATGTCCAAAAATATACTTCAAAATTGATTTTTTTTCATAATTTATATATTATATGGAAAAAGATGATAAATAAACATACTTTAGGCTAAATTAAGCATCAATGCAATCATCCATTTCCTCCCCCACATTTAAATTGAACATTATCCTTAATATTTTAAAAGACAAAATAATCACATAAACAAGGGAAAAAGAAATAGAAAGCACCTAAAATGATAAAATAATCTTAAACTGGTGCCATTAAAAAGGGAATCACCATTGAAATCATACATAAAAAGATCAATGAATAAGTGAAAGAATCGGGTATAATAACTAAAGACAAGCTCCCAAAACAGATATCATGAATAAAATAACAAGGATCACGAAGATAAGGGCATGCTTAAAAGAAAACAAAAAACACTAAAAAAACACACCAATACTACTAAACTAACATACATAACAAAAACAAAACAAACTACTAAAGCTAAGAAAAACAGGCCTAAATCAAGATGGAATGTAAAGAGTGATGGTATAAGCAAATTCCTTAACTGATCTAGGGGAATAAAGTTTAACTCGATAACCATTGACTTTAAAGGTGGATTGACCATTAGTAACTTCAAAAGCTCCATAAGAATAGGCTTGAATAACATTATAAGGACCAAACCATCTTATCTTTAACTTTCTGAAAAAGAGTCTCAATCTGGAATTGTACAATAACACCTTATCACCAACTTTGATATCTCACAGAATAATGTTCTTGTTATACTATTTCTTAACTTTTTCCTTATAAAGTATAGCATTTTCATAAGCATCCAAATGAAATTTATCCAACTCATTCAATTGTAAAAGACTTTGCTCACCAATTTTTCTTGAGTTGAAATTTAAAAACTGAATAGCTCAAAATGCTTTGTGCTTTAACTCAATGGGAAAATTACATGACTTTCCATAAATAAGGCGAAAAAGAGACATACCAATGGGTGTCTTATAAGCGGTTCTATAAGCCCATAATGCATAATCCAATTTTAAAGATTATTCTTTCCTAGATGCATTAACGGTCTTTTATAGAATTCTCTTAATTTCTCTATTTGAAATTTCCACTTGACTGCTTGTTTGAGAATGATATAGAGTGACAACTTTATGTGTTACACCGTATTTAGACAAAAGGGTATCAAATTGCTTATTACAGAAATGTGAACCTCAATCACCTATGATCGCTCGAGGTGTACTAAACCTTGTAAAAATATTATTTTTTAAAAACTGCACCACTCCTTTTGCTTTATTAATAGGCAAGGATATTGCTTCTACTCATTTACTTACATAATCAATTGCAACTAAAATATACTGGTTGACATATGATTTAGGGAATAGATCCATAAAATCAATGCCTTATACATTGAAAACTTTGTAAACTATAATGATATTCAAGGGCATCTCATGTCTCTTTGAAATGTTTCCTGTTCTCTGACATCTATTACAAGATTCAAAAAACTTAAAGGTGTCCTTAAATAAAGTAGACCAATAAAACCAGACTCTAACACTTTATGAGCCATCCGGGTTGGGCCAAAGTGTCCTCTTACTTTTTTGGAATGACAGTGCTCTAAGATAGAAGATACTTCTGTATAAGGAACACATTTTCTGATAAGTCTATCTCCACAAATCTTGTACAAAAAAGGACTATACCATAAAAATATTCTAACATCTGAGAGGGACTTCTTTATTTATTGATATGATAAATGATAAGGAATAACATTACCAGCCAAATAATTAACAAAATCAATATATTATGGCTCATTATCCTTCACTACTAATAAATGTTTGTCTGGAAACATTACTTGAATCTTGTGATTTTCACCGTTTTCTATTGCTTCTTCATTCAATCTTGAAAGATGACTGGCAATAAAGTTCTCATTACCCTTCTTGTCCTTTATCTTAATGTTAAGCTCTTGCAATAATAAGACACATCTAATCAATCTCGACTTTGCATCGGGTTTATTCATCAAATATTTCAAAATAGAATTATTAGTGTATACTGTCACCTTTTGAAAGAACTAAGTAAGATCGAAATTTGTTAAAGGCAAAGACGACAACAAACATCTCTTTTTCAGTTTTTGTATAATTATTTTGAGTCCTTTGTTCTAATATTGCACCAATGGAGAAATCACTAGCATCGTACATCAATTCAAATGGTGAAGACTAATAAGGTGAAACTAGGATGGGTGCACTAGTGAGTTTAGTCTCCAATAGTTTAAAAGTATACAAAGACTTATCATCAAACTTAAACAATGCATCCTTGGTCAAGAGATCAGTAAGTGGTTCAGTTATTTTTGAAAAGTCCTTGACGAATATACGATAGAAGCCAACATGACCTAAGAAACTCCTGACCACTCTAACTAAAGTTGGAGGTAGGAGTTGAGCGATCACATCTATCTTTATTGGGTCTACCTTTATACCCTTATTTAAGATCTTATGGCCAAAACAATACACTGTTGAATCATAAAATGACACTTTTTCCAATTCAAAATCAAATTTGTTTCTTCACAACACTTAAGCACTTTATCTAAATTTTGTAAACGGGATTCAAAAGATGTGCCAAAAATAGAAAAATCTTCCATAAACAGCTCGATGTAAGATTCTATCATATTAGAAAGTATAACCATCATACACCTCTGAAAAGTTGATGGGGGCATTACATAGCCCAAAAGGTATGCACTTATAAGCAAATGTTCCATAAGGGCAGGTGAAATTTGTTTTCTCTTGGTCTTCAAGGGCAACTATTCTAATGCACAATAAAAAATGTACCTAGCTAACCTTTCAATGACTTAGTCAATGAAAAGTAAAGGAAAATAATCTTTTCTGGTGGCATTATTGAGTTTTCTATAATCTATGCACATAGGCTAGACAGTTACCTTTCTTAAGGTTATTTGTTCATTTTTTTCATTCGAAAAAATAGTAATACCACTTTTCTTAGATACTACTTGCACTAAGCTAACCCAAGGTAAATAAAAAATGGGATATATGATACCATCATCTAACAACATGATCACTTCATTCTTTACTACTTCTTTTATGTTTAGGTTTAAACTTTTTTTGTGGTTGAAATTTTGTCTGACTTCATTTTTCTTCAAAGATTTTATGTGTACAAATAGAAGGACTTAACCCTTTAAGATCTGCAATTTTCCAACCTATGGCTCCTATATGATTTCATAACACTGTTAACAACTTATGTTTCATCTTATCATCTGAAAATAAGGAAATAATGACCGGTAAACTAGATGGAGGACTAAGAAAGACATACTTTAAATGTGTAAGAAGAGGCTTAAGCTCTACTTCAGGTGGCTCTTCTATGGATGGCTTCGGTAAAGGCTTGATTGGTTTTTCTAATTTCTAAAACTTCTTAAAAGGATGCCAGCTAGAAGACACCTTTCTTACTTCTAATGTATTCAAAGCTTCTCTTACCTCTCTTTCATTTAAATCCAAAGACTGGGAATGGGTTAACACCTTTTGTAAAGGATCATCACATAACTCAACTAAAGGGTCATTCTTAATATATTGAACTCTTATGAAATTACAACGATCATGGTCCACCAGGTGCTGCATTGATTGGAACACATTAAATTCAATCTCTTCTTCCTAGAGTCTTAACATCAACTTACCATTATGAACATTAATAAGTGCCCTGGCCGTAACTATAAATGATCATCTAAGAATAATAGGCACTTTACAATCTTCTTCTATGTTTAAAACCAAAAAATCCACAAGATATATAAACTTATCCACTTGAATCAAAACATCTTCGATAAATTCTCGTGGATATGCCATCGATCTATCCGCCAATTACAATAAGACTGTTATAAGTTTTGGCTATTCCAACCCTAGCTTTTTAAAGATAGATAAGGGCATCAAATTTATACTTGCCCCTAAGTCTATCAAAACCCCATTAATTTGCAAGTCACCAATTACATAAAGAATAGTAAAACTACTAAGATCCTTAAGATTAGGGGGCAACTTCATTAACAAAATTGCAGATCATTCTTCATTTAATTTAACAATCTCAAATTCATATAATTTTATCTTCTTTGACAAGATATCCTTCAGAAACTTTGCATAGTTTGACATTTGGAAAATGGCTTCTGCAAAAGATATATTTATGTGTAATTTCTTAAACATATCAAAAAATTTCCTAAATTATTTATCAAGGTTTGCATTATTTAGCCTTTAAGAATAAAGTATTCTAAGCTTGTAAGATTCTACAATTGGATCTGTGGCAAGTTGACGGGATCGCTCTTATCTCTCATTTACTACTTCCTCATCTTTTTCTTTTTCTTTTTCTTTCTTCACTTCCACCTCTTCTTTTTCACTTGACTTCTTTCCTAACTCTTCACTTCCTACTTCCTTTCCACTCCTAAGGGTAATAGCCTTTGTATATTCTCTTAGATTGGGTTCAATATTACTAGATAATTGACCTGAGGTACGCTCTCGCACAATACTAGCTAACTGACTCACTTGATTGGCTAAATCTCTTATTTGTCCTTACATTTCTTATTTAGATTCTTGAATATATCTAAACAAAGTCTCATCTACATTAGAATTCTACTGCATAAGTTAATTTCGTCTAAAACCAGGAGGAGATTTCCTTTGAAAATTGGTTGAAGGATTTTAATAGTTTACATTATCACACCATGAGAAATTAGGATGATTTCTCCATCCTGGATTATAAGTATTGGAGAATAGATCTCCTCTTTTTCTATAAAATTGTATATATTGAGCTTGTTCAGGGTCCTGGGCAAAGGAATTTCCACCTTGACAATCCATGGATATCTTTGATAAATTACCAAAAGTCTTATATGCTTCAGAATTTCCAAAAGAACTACTACCAACTTTCTTCTCTAAATTATTCATTTGCTTACTCAGAACTATCAATTGAGTTGTTAATACAATTGTGTCATTTATAGCATGAACTAATAATGGTTTTCTCATATTACGCTCAGAATTATATTGAAAACTATTAGTCACAATTTCTTCTATTAATCTAAAAGCTTTATCTGGAGTTTTTCTCATTAAATTGCCTCATGATGCTGCATTAATCATACTCTTAGTAAAGGGAATGAGTCTAGTATAAAAGATATCAACTTGAACACAAGTACGAAACTCATGATTTGGACACTTTGTAACCATTTCTTTATATCTTTCCCAACCTTCATATAAACTCTCATTTTCATATTAGGAAAATGAATAAAGTTGATTCTTCATCTTTGTGATTTTAGCAAGTGGAAAGCATTTGGCTAAAAATAGGTTTATAAGATCATTCCATGTTGTGATGGAACAAGGTTGAAAAGTATTCAACCAACCTTTAGCTTTGTCCCTTAGAGAAAAAGGGAACAACTTAAGCTTAATTTCATCATCAGATACACCTTGACTTTTGAATTAATCACAAACATCTACAAAACTTTGCTAATGATCATTAAGGTCTTCTAAAGAAGAACCACCATACTAGGAAGATCTAATTATTGAAAGAATTCTATGGGGGACCTCAAAATCATTAGACTTTATCCTGGGTCTAATAATGCTAGCCATAGGTTAAGTTCTATTTCCTAATATCAATTCCATCAATATAGGTTCTCTATTTTGCTCTTGAGTCCTAGCAACTAATTCCTCTTGATGATCCATTTCTAAAGGATTTGAATATAAAGGATCTTTCTAGAAGATGTGGTAGTCTTTGATATTTTTTCTTTTGCCTACAGATGATTCTTTCAAGTTCGATCAAATTCAAACTTTTCAAACTTATATCTTTGAGTTTATATACAAGATTAAAAGAAAATAAAACAAAAACAACTACTAAATAAAAGAAAATACATAAATAAAAAAACACTTAAAAAGAAAAACAAACAAGCAGTATAAATAATATGAACAACTTTAGAGTAATTGACACCTAAATTTTCTAACAATAAAATTATGTTAGATCCCCAACAACAACACCAAAAACTTTTTATGTTAGTTTCTATTAAGATCAAATTAACCAAATTAATTACAAAATTTAAAACTTAAAGCTCTTTTATTAAAACAAAGTTAAAACTAACTAATTGTCAAGTATACTGATCACAAGTAGTAAAATGAGTATTTAAGACTCGAATTATCGTCTTACGAAGATCACTTATAACCAAGAGTAAGGAAAATGGCTCACAATTATGTAAAGACACTAAATTAAATGATTAATCCCTAATTCATGTTGTTTAACCATAATTCCAATCCAACCTTGACCTAAATCACAAAACCCAATTAATTCCTAATTAATTCTCACAATTATTAATCCAAAATTCTATCAATATCTTTCAACCCAAACACAACTTAAAGTAACATAACTAAAATAATTAAAACAAAAAATAACCAAATCAATAACATAATAAAATAATCAAAATAAAAGGTGGAAAAATAAAGAAAACATAAGAAATTAATAAACAAAGCTGGAAAATAATGAAAACACCATATATTAACTAAGTAGCAAAGGTTCAACACAAACATTTAAACAAAAATAAACTAAATATAAAGTAACACTAATGCAGAAATAATAGAAAAACACAGAAAACACTAAGTATTTAAGGTATAGAATAAGAAATAAAGAGTGCAATAAAGAAAATAAGAATAAAATAACCTAAAACTAAGAAGAAGAAAATGAAGAAAAGCTAAAGAAAGCTACAACTAAACTAAACAAATGGAGAGAACAAAATAAAGCTACCCCTCATATCTGTTGTCCGCTAAGTATATATATGGAGAGCTCCTAGGGTTACATGCTTCTCAACCAAAGAAAGCTTGGTGTGCTACGTCTTGGAGAAGCCTTTAAATGGATTTTGTCTTCTTCTTCTCTAGGCATATGTCCTCTCCGTTTCTTGTTTTTAAAATTTTTTTTATCCTTCTAAAGTGGAAAGCTTTTAAAGCTTTTGTTTTTATTCTTGTCCCCCCTTCTTTTAATGTGATGTCGCCACCTCTTAGATTTTAAAGCCTTAATAACCTTTTTATTTTCTTATTTCCAAGCTTTGAATGCCATCACATGCCCCTCCTTAAAGCCAAGCCAAAAATGTTTTCATGTTCTCCTTATTAAACGTTTTTATGCTTGTCATTTTGTAAAGCTCCCATCTTGTTTTGCGACCGTCCTCTTACAAGTTGCCAAGCTAAAAATGCTTCCTTGGATGTCGATTTGCACCTCATTTTTGCAAAGAGTTTTCTTTTTTTATCCTTCAAATGCTTTTTGTTTCATAATTAATCAAAAAAGGGTAATCTACTCATTAATCATAATATAATACAAATTAAGTATTTTTGAACTAATAATAACAATGAAATTAAGTAAATTTCCTTATAAAAATATGATAAAATTTATTCCTATCAACCTCCTTTGGTTCAACAATAGTATTTTTTTAATAGCAAACAATGGTATAATGGTAATGTTGTAGTTCAATATTTGTACATTGCCATAATGTTGGTAAGTAATGGCATCACAATGGTATGCCATTGTGCGCTTTAACAAACACTATAATGGTTAGTTTTAGAATCTAACGGTTATTTTATTAAGATTAATAACTAGTTCAAGTTTCTAACATAATAAAGTTTAAAATCACTAGTAATAGATGGATTAAGGGTTATGGAATAATTTTTTATGAGGTTTTGTGATAGTTTTTAGTATAAGAGAAATCAAAGAAGCTTTCTTTGAGTTTTTTTGAGTTTTAAGTGTTTGTTTGATAATTTTAAGCAAAAGTTTGATATTTGTGATCCTAATCCAAAATTTTTTCATTTATAAAGATTTTAAGAAGGTTTTCATATTGATTTTACAAAAGGGTTTTTTTTTAATGTTGTTGGTATTAGAATTGACTTGTAATGGTTCTTCTTTACCTTAAGGGAGATTTATAGAAGATTCCTATTCACCTTTTAAAAGAAGATTGAGTATTGTAAGGTTTTCTCTTCACCTAAAGAAGATTAATTTTAGTAAAATTTCTAACTTGAAATTGGAGAGTGGCCATAAGCTAAGGTTTTCTAATTGAATCATCATAAAAATTTAGTTTGTCAACTCTTTCTTCCCTTACTATTTATACTAATTGCTTATGCATTGCCTTTATATTTATGTTGCGATAATTGGCACAATTCACATCATCTACATTAAATTGTGGTTTAAGGATTTTATATATCACAAAATTGGTTTAGGTGGTTAACTTAGAAATTTCAATTCCTCCTCCTTTAAATGCCATTAAGATTAACAATTGGTATCATAATTAGTATCACATTATGCATAAAGTTTTTCATGGAGATTTTAAGTAAAGATCTACACATGGAATACTTGATAACATTATCTAGTCAAAAGGGAAAAGGTCTACTCATGGAATACTTGATAGCATTATCTAGTTAAAAGGGAAAAATGTTGGTCTGGCATTATTTTTTGATGGAAATGATTATTTATATTGGAAAATTATGATGAAATTTTTTTTCTTATGTCCAAAAATTTAGATTTGTGGGATTTTGTGAATAATAATCCATACATTCTTACCAAAGTTGTAGGAAATAAAAGAGTGCCTAACATTATAAAGAATGGAATAATGTTAATTAAATAATTTTATTAAACAATTGGGCTATTCATATATTTGTTTTGTATTTTAGTTAAAAATAAATTTAATAAGGTGTCAATGTATAAATGACATACAAAATATAACATATATTAGAAGTCACAGATGAGGACACCAACCAAGTCAAAGAGAGTAAGGTGTCAATGCTTACTCATTAATATGAATCATTTCACATGAAATATAATGAAAGCATATCTAACATGCATACTAAGGTCATTGATATTATTAATGCATTGAAAGATTTAGGTAAATCTTATATTAATGTTAAACTAGCGAGGAAAATCCTTAAGTCATTACCAAAGAAATAAGGGGCTAAGATGACTGCAATATAAGAGGCTACAGACCTAAACACCTTACTATTAAAAATACTCTTGAGATATCTTCTTACCTATGAAATGCAGCTTAAATAGATAAAGGAAGAGGAGATGCTAGTCTGAGAGAACTATTTAGACTCTAGATGATTTGCTTGGAATGTGTTTTATTGTTTTTAGCAGTCAGTGGAATTTGCATTTACCGTTGATTGAGTTTGATTATAATAATAACTATCATGCTATTATTAGGATATTTCCCTATAAGGCATTATACGAGATGAAATGTAAGTTACCCTTATCTTGGGAAAATGATGAAATGCAATTGATAAGACCATATTTAGTGTAGATCATTTTTAAAAGAATCTCTATCATTCAAAAAATACTAAGACTAGCCTTTATTAATTAGATTAATTGTGTAGGTATTAAAATAAAAGATGTGAAATTTTTAATGGGTGATACTGTACTTTTGAAAGTGTCACCTATGAAAGGAGTGATGAGATTTTTGGTAAGAAGGGTAAGCTAGTTCCAAGATGCATTGGGCCATTTGAGATCTATTGAAAAGTGAGTGAAGTGGCATATAGGCTAGTGTTACTACCTAACATATTTAGAATTCACCTAGTATTTCATGTGTCAATGCTGAGGAAATTTATTTTTGTTCCTTTTCTAATTCTTTAGTTGTGTACTGTAAATATTGGTGATGATTTGACATATGAGGAGTAGCTTATTACTATAGTGGATTATCAAATTCATCAGCTTAAGTCAAGGGAAATACCAATGATAAAGGTGATGTGGAGTAATCACATAATGGAAGACTATACTTGAGAGACAAAGAAAGATATATGGAATAAATATCCACGTTTATTTAAGCAACGCGGTAATATTTAAAATATGAGGACTAATTTTAAATGACCTAAATTATTGTTAATAATTCATAATTGGACAATAGAAATATGAGTATAAACATATATTAAGGAAACTTAAACTTTCAATTGGGCACTTAACTTTCTCCCTAAAGATCAGTATGAACGTTAAACTTTTGATTATCATTTATTCACCATCTAACCACTATTTCCAATTATCTAAAACTTTATGGAAAGCTCTCGCGATGCTCTACCAATCCCCCTTAAGTAATTTCAT
>JAOXYD010088337.1:0-12095 GCA_028565735.1 Pinacopodium congolense
AAGAGATTTCGATAAATTAATATACTACCTATAGGATAGCTTCATATCTAGTTAAATGTTTAGGAAAGGCTTTGCATGTTGAGAGATCCTAAAATTAATCCTAAATTATTTAGCTAGTGACATTTAATTGCATCTTGAGAGAGGATAGTTAAAATATTAGGAAATCTTGAGTCAGATATAAATTAGATCAATTAACCAAAGGAAAACAAATAGGGATAACAACAAGTCCTATTCTTGAATCTGAATTTTCTCCGAATTTTAGTTTGTAGTGTTGGTGATTGGTTGTGTTGCTTGCTGTTGCTTCCAAATTTGTTTGTGCCTTATTTATTTATTTTATTTGTTTAAATTGATTTCTTGGACAAAGTATAAACCAAATTGATAGGGTGTCTAGATTCAATCCTCGTGGGATCGATATCTGTTCTTCACTACAAGTATGACCTGTATACTTGCGATTTTGAGCGTAAAACTAGTTGTTTGTTTTGCGAGTGAATAATTTTTTGGTGTCGTTGTCGATGATTGTTTTGTTTAGCATCTTGTTTAGTTTGGTTGACTTTGATTTAAGAGTTTTTGATACTTTTCCTTTTGTATTTTCATGTATATAAGCACAAGGAATACAAGATGGTCTAACGAGCTTAGTAATGAAAAGATTCGAGGAACAAGAGGTGATGATTCCATCTGACACAGTGATAGCTCTTCAAATATAACTTTCAGCCCTTAGCATTCAATTGAGAAACTTACAAGGTATATCTTCCTCTTTTATTAGACCTGTGTAGTTTCATTATGAATTATGTGGACATGTTAAAAATGACACAAATGATTGCTTTTTTAGGGAGTCATGGGAATTTGCGCAACCAAGTGGTAACCACAATTATTCCAATGATTATAATTCGGGGTGGCAACACAGCCCATATTTTTCTTGGAATACTAACAATGTAGGTTACGAAGAGAGCGTCCAAGAACCTCCCGACTTTCAACAAGATCATTTTGACACTTGGGAGAGTAGATTAGAGAGCAAGATAGACAGGATGACAGAGAAGCTGATGGATACATTGGGCTCCAAGATCGCAAGGGTGGAAGAGGGAGAATTAGAGAAAAATTAGATTCAAGAACTAAATCTAAGAATTAAATAGTGGGTATTCAATAGTGCAGTTTAAGTCCTCAGAATCTCCATTTAACTCCCGTTTCTAGATTCTTCAATGGTGGGTTATAGCGGCCTATTCAAGTCATTATTAACCATTGTTTACCATCAAGAAATTGTTTGTTTAACTCCAAATCTAAGTGCAAACTTAACCATTTACTCCTTAACCATCTTCAACACTAACTGAGGACTACATAAGGATGAGAAGAGCCAATTTTAACTAGTTTTGTCTCCCACTAAAATAACCCCTTTGTTTTTTTATTTTCCCTAATTTTTTATAGTTATT
Source organism: Pinacopodium congolense (assembly GCA_028565735.1). Lineage (NCBI taxonomy): Eukaryota > Viridiplantae > Streptophyta > Magnoliopsida > Malpighiales > Erythroxylaceae > Pinacopodium > Pinacopodium congolense. Next base: position 1,425 of record JAOXYD010088337.1, read on the forward strand.
TTCATTGTCTTTTCATCTTTTTCATGTTATGTTTTTAGATTAGTTTTTAAGAGCTAAATAATTTGGATTTATTGATTTATTATTATCTTTCTTATTGTCATTGATTTTTCCATCTATTTCATTTAGATTTTGTTAAATACTTGTTAATCCTTTAATTTTTTATAGTTTAATATTAAATCAATAATTTCTAGCATTTTCGTTATTATGAGTTTTTGATCCTTTGTGGTCATTAATAACTACCATAAGTTCAAATAGGCTAATTGAATTTGTAATAAAGGATTGATCAACTTAGCCTAGATGTTCTTTTATTATTTGGTTAGCTTTTCTAAACAAATTGCAAACTAGAGACAAACTTTATTTCACCCACTTTTCCAATTTTTGCTCCTTGTGATTTACGGACAATGAGAGTCTGCATCATCAATTTTTTAAATTTTTTACTAAAAAATAATATGTTCGAACATCTTTAACAACTTTTAGCTTTAAATCCCTACTGTGTGCAATTTTTTGTTCATTTTTCACTTGTTTTGTAATCCAATTCTCCACAAAAACATTGACCTAAACCTATTTATTTGTATCGTTTCAATCTATGTCTATAACCTTTGATTTAAAAGAAATAAGCACACCTTGAAAGATTGGTCTTGGACATTTGAAGCTACTCTACCAGACTAGCTATTAAAACTATCGAAATTCTTAACCTAAACATTGATGAGAGGTATTAGTAAATTTCGTTTTTTGTTTTATCTATTACTAATATTTGTTTGATAGGTCCTTTTTAAGATTAAGTGCTAAATATTCAATCAAAGGGAAACAAACTTTAACCCTAGAATTTTAGATGCATTATACTTAAACTAATAAGGCATTTGTTGAGTCTGAAGGCAAGCAGAATACCTGTATACTTAAAAAATGTTGGAGAGGAAGGAAAGGGGAGTAAATGCGTAAAAAGCAAGAACACTTTGAACTCCTACCCCTAGTCTTAACCATGATGAAGTATACTTTAAAGAGATCTAAGGAAAGTTTAAGAGTGGATGAAGATAGACAAACAATTTTGAGAAAGCCCTAAGAATGAGATTGTGCATGGGTATTAATTATTCAATGATCAATAAGCCAACCTACCTAAAATTGGATGTCGATGATTCAATATTCAACCTAATTAATTCCAAGACCTTATATCAGCTAATATGCAGAAAAAATCAAATAAACAATTAATATACATAAGCTGTAAACATGAAAGCATGATCGAAAATTATACATGCTATCAAATTAAGACTTGAAAAGGATCAAATTTGTTGTCAATTACATTTTTATAAAACAATCCTTAATTTACCAAAATTTTGAAAAATCTCCAAACTATAAATGCCTAAATTGGAGAAAATAGAATTTGACATAAACAGATTTAGTTGAAGTTTCAAATAGCTTAATTCTACCTTTAATTTCAGGAAAACACTTGAAATTTTGAACAATTTTGAATTATGTTAAAATTTTTAAATAATCCCAATTATAAATCCTTAGTTATGTGAAAATAAAAAATTTATTCAATTAAAATGAATTCCTAGGAAATTAAACTTCTATAGTACTTATAAATAATAAATTTAATCTTAATTTATCACTAATTTTATGAAACACTTAAAGAAATTGAGAAATCTTCATAAGAAATTAATAGATGGGTTGAGGAAAATTGATGAGGGAAAAACACATTGCTCGTGAGAAAGGAGCCATAAATAATATCGTCATTTATAGAAGCTTCACAAGAGAGTAGACATTTTTGGAGAAAAGGAGGAATGCCACATAGAGAAATGATTCCTAGGAAATTTGGTATACTAGATAGTGAAGAATGAAATCAAGCAGGCAATGAAGCACAAAAAGAAAGATTTTTCTTTAAGATGATAGAATTAGTCGGAGGAGTATTTTGGGTGAGAGGGAAGTTTTCACATATATAAATAGTTAGATGAGAAAAGAGGATTTAGAAATTTGAATGACTAGTTGACTAGTCTTAACCATCGATCAATCATTCATTGGTTGAATTGTTAAGGCATTGGTTGACCATTAGATGGTAAATCAATATTATACCTGGTTGACCATTATGTTTAAAATGCATAATTTTACTAGAAGCATTCCAAAACACAAAAAATTAATTCCTAACACTTATTAATAAAAAAAGGGGATGGCTACCTAATCGATAACTCATGGCCGGCTGTGGTCATCCCTAATTATATATATTATGTATTATATTATATTATTATATAAAATAGCTCTCAGAAAATGGATGCCCATAGACTTGCAGGATGTTTAGGTTTTTTCATAAAAAATTAACCGTATAGTAATTTAAATTTGATTACCCATAAATCAAATAATTCAAATTATTAAAATCACTAAGTATCACTTAAAAAATATCAATCAATTTTATATATCAAAATATAGTATCACCAAAACATCCACGTACGTCCCTTTTATATATCACTAATTGTCTTTTAATTTTATCCTTAATGTGATTCAACATTATATCTTAGTGATTATTGTTTGTCTTTATATCCATTGACTTATAAAACAAGATTTAATGAATTTTTAGCACCCATAATATTTTGGATCCTTGGGACTTAGTAAATTTTCTCTAACTTGTTGCTGATACATTCCATATTCCTAACTTGTCGTAACAAAATGTTTCTACATATCCATAATAGCCACTATAATTTAAAAAAAAGTGTAAATGGATCCTATATATAAACTTAGGTCTTGGTTCATTATGGGCCCGTCCTTAGGTGCTATTTCATTCCTCTTATAATAATTTGTTAGCTTAGACTATGCTTTTCTAAGTATGTAAAAATGTATCATACATCTTGTCTAACATGTGAATTTACTATAAAAGATTGCGTATAAAAAGTAGGCATATTTTTTCCTTGATAAATTTCCTTTTTAGGTCTTAGTTTTGTTCCATACAAGAATGCATGACATGTTTTTTAGGTTGGGTTCTAGAGGATGATGCATTAGTGTTATATGATGGCCAAGGTATGTGTTATTTTTTCTTCTAAATTATTTCCTTTAACAAAAGTAATCTTACTAGTGCATGATACATTCTACTGAGTAAATCCTTGACCATATTTATCATTTTATCCCTTTTATATGCTTAGCATGCATTTTAATCTTTCGATTCCTCTAGTAAATTTTGACAATAAGTTCTTAAACCTTTCTACGTCCTTTCTTAATAAGCCATTTTCATTTTTCAAATTTTTCACATCACAAATTTTCTTATTCTTTGGTTCTTTAATACTATATAATTCATTTTTCAAATTTTCATTCTTTAATTTTCATGCACTTAGAAAACTTTTTTTTCTTAATCATTGCTTCTAAGTATTTAACTAATTTATGATAAGTTAACTATTTAATAAAATTATTATCATCATCATTAAAATTTGAGAAAGAAGCCTTACCATATTTTTTTCAAGAATTTAAATAAGAGTATAGCTCAACATCATTTCCCATGAAATATGTGTAAGAAACTTCTTCTTTAGAAGGATTAGAGCCTGATTATTACCTTTATATATAACTTCTATACTGCAGCACATCTCATTAGTTTATGTACACATTGAAACTTTATCGAACACACTTCTATCTAATGCATAAAGTAAAATATGGATAGCAATGTTGTTTAAGGATATGAGTTTCATATCATCTAAGTTTGAATCTTCTTCTTATTTAGGAACTTGTGCCTACTTATTTTCTTTTTAAGAATAAAAGACTCTTTTGAAACTAAATTCTATAAATCTACATTTTCTTCTTATTAAAAAGGACTTCATTATGATATCCAACCTAAATAATCATTTCCATTCAATGAAGGAGGTTTATTTATGTTTTCACCAAGAAGTGTTGTATTATTGCCTCTACTCATCTATAATAATCTTATGTGAGAACTAGATTTTGATACTACTTGTTGGTCCTTAAATGACACCTAAAAGGTGGTGAATTAGATGACTAAAAGTTTTTAACTTTTTGTTCCTATTTATATTACTCTATTAGTCTAGATGCGGAATTATAAAAACAAAAACATAAAATATAGAATATAAAGTGAAATAAACATGAAAAATAAAAGAGAAAGAGAGAGAGGTGCAAACTAATTTATAGTGGTTCTATGTATAAAGTTGCATCTACAATCACTCTCTAATTCCTTGTTGAAAATTTCTTTATAATAATCCAATCATTTTACAATCATTTCTCTATTTTAATAGGCTCTAAAGGAACACTTATAACTACTCTTTTCTTCAATGGCTACAAGAGTAACCCTTTAAAATTACATCCTTAAAATCTTACCACCCCATAAATTCACTTCACATAAATATCTCTTAATTAACCTAAAGTGATTAAGGGGGTTCTCATGATTAATGTAACACTACTACTTATAAACACTACCAAGACACTCAAAATAATACTCAAAGTGCTTCAGTTCACTTGCGTTATATTTTTTACACACATTTGATATATACACAATCTAAGTAAATTTTAACCTACTAGTTATTTATAACTACTAGGTCTTATAATCACAAATATTACCCTTGAAATTAACAGCTAGACTTAGCAATTTTGAACCGTTGGCTGGACAATCTAGATACATTGACCAACTAATCACTGGTCAACCAATGCACAATGCTAGTAAACCAATCTTAGAAAAAATATCACACTAATCAACTAGTTTAACCCTTTAGTTGATCAATCTGTATAAAAATATAATATTGGTTGATCAGTCACACTACTAGTTGACTAGTCCTATATTGAAATAATTTTAACTCACTTTATTATAATTCAACACATTCAAATAAATTTAAAAAATTGAACATTTTCAAATACTTCTTTAGCACACAAATACGTACACATCAAAAGACATCTCAAATTCATTTTTATGTATCAATATGATCATTTAAAACCATTCCTCATATAATAGCTCTTATTTATGTAACCTGTACGAATAAAAATTAATCATCAATGAAATATGCATGATTTAAATCCTTCAAACACATTGAGAAGGCCATGATAAAATAACCTTAAAAATTATAAGATATACTCCATTAAAATATTATCTTAGTCTTGCAACTTAAGCCTTTTGTCTTTGTTCTTCATAGTCTCCATTTAGGCTCCATATTGTATCCTCTAAAAAAAAATTTTCACATCTTTTCTTAAACATTAAACACACTAAAATACATAAGTGAAAAGAATGTTTTATCTTTATCAAAATTACGTAGAACCTTCATTAGTTCAATACCAATGTCACTCTCTTCTTCATTCATTTGATTGTTGCTTTCATATTTAATCTCTAATGTATGACAAATATTTTGAGTAGGTTTATACATAGAAACTCTACTGAGTTCATCCCTACTCAATTTAAAAAATAAAATATGTACAACCTTACTATTAACAGTAATAAGTCTCTCATCTCTTTCATTCCACTCACTTTCAGGCATAGATTATATTGGGGAGTCGCCTGAAGTGATGCAATCATGGCATCTATGGGGTGGAACTGGTAAACCTTTTGGTTCCAAGGGGAAGTGGCACATAAGAGTTCAGGACAGTCAAGAATTGCGATGTACAGGTAATTCAGCTAACATTCAAAGTTTCAGCTTGAGGTTTGATAATCCCATCTATGGTTTATGAGAGGTTTTTCCTTTTTCTAAGCTGATGGATGGATACACTGGTCAGGTTTACCAAGTTGAGTTCGTGATTCTGTGTCTCGGGCAATACAACAGTCACCCTAACATACCAGAGTTCCCTCAAAATCATGGCCCTGAAGTGTTCAATGGCAAGGTAATGCATTCAATGGAATACTCTGCGATGGATAATAAGAGTGCTGTAGAATTTATCAGTAAACGGAGGATTACAATTATTGGATCACAAAAATCAGCAATCGACATCGCAGCAGAATGTGCAAATGCAAATGGTAATAAGAACAAAAAAAAAAAAATCTCTGTAATATGCTTTTAACATCGTTGAATTAGAACAAAGAATATGATAGAATTAATCTTTTTCGTTCTTTTTTATTAGGAGTTGAGTACCCCTGCACAATCATCCAAAGAACAGCTCATTGGTTCGCCCCAAGCGAGAAGATCTGGGGTATTGATATTGGTTTTCTGTACTTAAATCGCTTCTCCGAGTTAATGGTACATAAGCCTGGTGAAACATTTCTTTCCAACTTCTTGGCCACAATGCTTGCTCCCCTGGTAAATTTCCAAATTTTCTACTGCAGATTCATTTTTCCCTAAGGCGGCATGATTTTTTAGAAAATTCAAACCTGCTGTGTCTATGTATGTTATTTCAGAAATGGGGGACTTCAAAATTTGTTGAGTTCTATCTCAGATGGAAATTCCCACTAAAGAAGTATGGAATAATACCCAAATGCAGCTTTTTCCAAGACATCGTTTCATGTCAAACTTGCCTGCTCCCTGAAAATTTCTATGAGAAAGTTGAAGAAGGAAGCATAGTCATCAAGAAATCAAATACTACTAGATTCTGTAAAGAAGGTTTGATCCTTGAAGGAGAAGTCAAGCCAGTAGTATCAGACATTGTTATTTTTGCCACCGGATATAGGGAAGATCAGAATCTCATAGACATCTTCGATTCCCCATTTTACCAAGATTCCATTAGACATGGAGGGGTATCCCATTCAACAATTCCGCTTTACAGGTCAGTCATTTACCGAAGTTAAACTCCACTTCTGATGAGTTTGAAGACTGAATTCTGCATATTTTTTCCTGTGTTACTACAGACAAGTAATTCATCCTCGGATTCCACAATTAGCTATGATAGGATATGCAGAAAGTCTCTCAACATTATATGCCACAGAAATCAGGTGTCAATGGCTAGCACATTTACTTGATGGAAAATTTCAACTTCCTGCTATAGCCGAGATGGAGAAGACAGTCTCAACATGGAAAAGTTTCGTGAGAAAAAACACAAGTGGATCCAGGACAGCCTGTGTAAGTGGCATCCATATATGGAACAATGATCAATTGTGCAAGGATATGGGATATGATCACAGAAGAAAAAAGGGTTTTTTCTCTGATTTATTTCTGCCTTATGGACCCAGCGATTATGCTGGTCTAAATGCCCACTGATGAGGAGTTATAAAATCTCAATGATCTATCTTTCTGCTGACCCTTTGTTGAGATACAACACTAGATTTGTAAGATTTGTAAGCCTATAAAAAGGCTACTTTTTTAAAAATAAAGTGGGGGTCGTGTGTGCTCTGTTCTTCATTTTTCAGATATAAAACATTGTGTTTTGTATGATGTGAATTTAATCCTTTTGATGATCATTTTGAACAATAGCAAAAAAAGCAAGAAAATATGCAATCTTCATTTTCATTTGTCCAGAATATTATATCTACTGGACTCAATTGTTAGGGAGTGACTGTTAGAAATAAATATGATTTTGAAAATTTTGTAACAACTTTAGTAGAGTAGTTAAATGGTCAAAACTCAACTAATTAATACGATTTATGATTCATTTTAAATGGTCTAGATTTAAAGAGCAGTTAAATAATTTAGATTCAAATGAATTAAATATTTTGTCATTTAAAATTATCTAAAGAGAGTTATGATGGAATAAAAATAGATAGGTCAGTTTTTTGTTATTATAAAAATTTATGTATGTCATTAAAAGATTTTTTCTCTCTGCATTATAATATTAAACAACTTTTAAGTTGATTAGTTTAGAATTCTTCAAATGACACTATAAATAACCATGTAATATTTGATTTTATACAAGTGAGTCAAGAATAAAGATTCTATTATAAGAATCTATTTTTTTCATTGTTTGTGTTAGTTTGAGTTTTTCTTTGTGTGTAAGAGTACAAGTCTTTGAGAATTATTTATTTTTCCAACAAAATGGTATCAAAGCCAACTATGAAAACCAAAGGAGCTTCTATGTCTTTCTACGGCCCACATCTTACCAAAATTAACTATGAGAATTTGGTACTTAAGATGAAAGTTATTTTTTTGTTCAAAAGGCGTATAAGAGATAGTTAATAAAGGTTACATAGAACCCAAGATGAGACAAGTTTGACTCAAACCGAAAATGATGCCTTAGAGAAGTAAAAGAAGAAAAATCAAAGTGCACTTACCATTATTTATCAAGGATTGGATGAAAAAATATTTTAGAAAATAGCCAATGAAATCATATCAAAGAAGGCATAGGAAATATCCAAAATTTAGTGATGGGAGTTCACAAAGTAAAGAAGGTGCAACTTCAAATTTTAAGGATTCAGTTTGAGACACTCTTAATGAAAGATGGAGATTCCATTTTAGAGTATTTCACAAGAGTTCTATGAGTCATGAATCAAATGAAGAGGTTTGGTGAAATTATGCAAGATGTTCAAGTTGTAAAAAAAGTCATATGCTCTCCCAACTCAAAGTTTAATTATGTAGTGTTGGCTATTAAAGAGTCTAAAGATATGAGCAATAAGCCTGTAGATGAGTTAAGTGGATCTTTATTAACTCATGAAGAAAGAATGAATCGCAGCAAGAATGAGGCATCAACAGAGCAAGCCTTACTAGTAAATTTGTCTTTAAAGTCTAAAACAATCACATAGAGTAAAGTGACATTAATATAAATAGTTTTAGGCAACAATAGCCTTACTACAACTTTAAAATGTATTGTTAAAAATCAATATAATGTAACAAATTTTAAAATATTGCCTTTAATAATATTAAAAAGTAACGATAATAATAATTTATTGTCATATATCATAAAAAGAAACTAAATTAAAAAATTATTGTATTAAAATCTTATATATGTAACAACTAAAACTCTTTCTAATTAAAATAACTTTAAACAATAATCAAAGTCTTGCTATTTTAAATCGTGTAGTCATTCTTTTATTTTTTGAATTTAATTCAAATACATTTTTAATAAAAAATGGGTAATTCAAATATTTAAAAAATAAAATTTTTATTATTTAGAGGAATAAAATTATTTTATTGATTCAAAATTAAAATAAACTTGATAATAATTAGAATTAGTTAGAAAAAGAAAGAAAACTATATGTTCATACTAAATATATAATTATTGGCATTCATTTTTCATTTTACTTCTAAAATAAACTCGATAATAATTAAAATTAGTTAAACAAAGAAAAATACATGCTCATATTAAATATAGAATTATTGATATTTATTTCACAGTTTATTTGCTAAATAAGCGAATGTAACGAATTAATTCTCAATTTTCATGGAACTTCTCATAGGGAATTGTATGATTAAAAATATGAGTATGGAGACATTGAATTTTCATTCAATTTCTCATAGGAAATCCTATGACGAAAAATTAAGTAGGGGGAGCCTCAAACCTGCAACCTCTTAGAATAAAGAGACTCACATAAACCAATTAGATCAGCGGTTACTAATGTTATGTCGTGACTAATATATATATATATATATATAGAGCCTTACAGTTAATTAATAATAAAAACTCAAAATCCCACATCGTCTTTCTTTGTGTTCACCTATGTGTCTTGTGTTTTATCTGAAGGGATTCTCTCAACACTTTCACTCTCTCTTACATCTTTCTTAACTCAATCTCTCTTCCTTTCTTGTAGCCTCCTCTTGACCCACTCTCTCTTCATTTTTGCTTTGTTGTTTTCTAAAATTTCTAGGTTTCTAAAATTTATATTTTAAGTCTCATGTTGGTAAGATTATGGCTGTGGCTGTGGCAACTCAAGGAGAAGAATTGTTCATAACCACCAACCAGTTTCAATCAAGGTACTTCCTTTTTTTTTTTTCTTTCCTTTCTTTTGTTTCCCACTTTGCATTACTTTGGTTCTGTTCTTTTGATTTCATATATTTATGTTCGACTAACTTTAGTGTTAATAATTTTTAAATGTTTTTTTTCAATTTACTGCTTCCATCTTTTAAATAGACAATGCTATCAATTAAATTCTATTTGGACTCTTAAAATTAAAAAGACAAGGGATAATCATACATGTGATTAATCATTTGAAATTTTTTTAGTCGAGTGATAAATTTTTAAAATTTTTCAAAAACACAACTAGTAAGCTATACTTGGCTTTGTAACTTGTGGTGCGTCTTACGTGAGACCCACTACCTTTTTAAATTTAAAATTCTCATTTTATTCTTTTGTCCTTTTTTAAATTTATCATTATTTAAGGGTATAATTATCAATTTATATAATTTTTAATATACATTTACATTTTACCCTTGACTTATTTATAAATTTACTTTTTTGCCCTTAGTTTATTTATGAAGTTACGTTTTAACCATTGGAGGCCACCATACATGTGGCTTCCTAGTTTTCTGATTTTTTAATTGAGTAACTAACATTTAAAAAAATTTTCAATTAAAGTAAAAACATTAACCTCATTAAATTCATATTGACGTGACAAATGAACTTTGCCACATCAGCATCCATATGGCGAAAGTGCCACATTAGCATCCACGCATACATCCTCTAATCTTTTAAATTTTTAATTATAAATAATTTTACAATTATATTGTAAAAATTATATTTTCAATAGAATAATTTTTAATTATTAAAAAATATTTTACAATTGGAATATTTTCAATTATAAATAATTGTTTAATATATTGAAATTATTCAATTATATTTTAAATTTGAAAATGAATTTAAAAATATTTTACAATTTAATAATTTTAATATTGTAAGATATTTTTTGAA
>JAOXYD010088348.1:0-12095 GCA_028565735.1 Pinacopodium congolense
AAACATTTAAACACAATATAGGGGTCATAATACATCAAATTAACTATAAAGATCATATGAATTTGACCCCTATCATGATGGTTTTCCTTAGTTTCCATTCTAAGTATATGTAGATTGGATTGAAGAGTGTACTACTTCCCATTCTTATTCTATTCTAGTTAACGTCTCCCCCTTAACTTTCTTGAAGGGTTGTTTTTCTCTTATGTAAGGTGATATGTTATCTCCTTACTCGTTCTTTATTTATATGGAAGCTTTCTCTAATATCTTATAGCAAACCATTACTAGTAGTGATAATTTTAATTACCATTGAAGGTGCTCAAAACTCAAGTTGTCTCATCTTTATTTTGTTAATGATCTCCTTCTATTTAGTCAGTCTAATAACCATTATGTTAAAATGTTATTTGATGGGAGGCATCTATTCTATAACCTTTTTAGCATATAGATTAATCTTTCCAAAAGCCATTTCTTTCTATCCAAGGATTCTATTGCTCTACAATAGGAGATCATATCCCTGACTGGTTTTACTCTTAGTAAGCTTCCTATAAAGTATGTAGGCCTTTCCCTTTTATTTCGTCATCTGTCTAGAAAGAATTGTTTTTCTTTACTAGTAAAAATAGAAGCTAGGGTGAAAAATTGGACAAACAAATATTTATCTTATTTAGGTAGACTTCAACTTATCAATTCCATCTTATCTACTTTCCAATTTTACTTGTCTACTCGTTTTATCCTTCCCTCGTCTGTAATTAAAGATATAGAAGCCAAATTAAGGAATTTTCACTTGTTTGCAAACACTAACTCTAGCTGGGGAGGTAAAGTTAAATGCAGTGATCTATGTAGATCTAAGAAAGAAGGAGGTCAAGGTATAAAACATATCAAAACTTATAATAAATTTCTTCTGGGAAAAATGGTTTGGATTATGTTTAATCATACTAAGGCTCTTTAAGTTCAGTGGTCCACACAATTATTCTTAGGGTAGGAATTTTTGGAATGCTAATATTAATAATGCTAGCTACTGGAGTTAGAGAAAACTTTGACAAGTTAGCGACCTTGTTAAGAACTAACTTAAATTAAAGATTTGAAATGGCATTTCTACTTTTCTATAGTAGGATCCTTGACATCCTAGAGGCATTCCTTTGGACCTCTCTTCTCCATTTTGTATCAACGTGTTCGATCTTCTTATGGGAGCTAAGGTCTCAAAGATTATTCATGGAAATTCATGGAATCATAATTCAATTTCAAATGAGATTATTTAGAGCCTATCTTCCATTACTCTGCCTTATTCCCTAAAATGATCTCAAAATGATAAATTGGAATGGATGGCCAGTCGTTCAAAGATGTATACTAATTCCTTAACATATAAATGGCTAGGACCTCCTCTTACTATTATTCCTTACTCAAAACTGGTCTTATATAAGAAAGCTAGCTCATGACATCAATTCATTCCTTGGTTAGCTTTTCTTAGTAAAGTTCAAACCAGAGATAATACATCTTTCTTTCAAACCCTGAATTTTTCTCTATATGCTTGGTTAATAGTGAAACTATCAATTACTTATTTTTTGAATATAACTACTCAAAATCTACGTGTCTCTCTATTTTAAACCACTTCCAGCTCAACCTTAACTCTCCTTCTAATTTTACTACCACTTTGAACTGGTTTTAAAATCCTCTAAATCTCAGGCAAATTAATGCAAACCTTTTAAAACTTTCCATCCTAACCTATGTTTACTTCCTTTAGCATGAATGAAATAATAGAACATTCAAGGATATTTCCATCGATGCTCAGAGCAATACCACCAGGATGGTTTCTCACATCACAAAGATTCTCTGCTTAAACACAAATTAGAGGTAGATCAATTAGCTTATTTTTTTTTTATCTCCTTTTAACTTTTATTTTACAGGTTCTCTTCCAAAGCAGGTGTATTACCATTAACAGACTACAAGGACCCCTTGAGTGAAATCAAACTAATGTAGGATAAGGATAAAGGGAAGCATAATTAGGTAGCTGAGAAGTTGGAGAACTTTAGATATTGATTTTTCTATAATATGGCCATCAAAATCTCATCCAACTCCTCTAAAAATTATAATGGTCAAAAATACTCAAACATCCACTAAGCAATAGGGAAACAATAGGAAGAGCAAGCTACTTAATAAGGAAGAAATGTATGACTTATTTTCTACTCATTATAGTATGCATGGAAGAATAGCAAGAAGACCTCAAGCTATTTAGAAAACTCCTACTCCATCAATCTCCAATGATTTTGAATTTGCAGGTTCACTTAATAAGTTAGTCCTACATACATTGAAAGTAGGAGGGTATTTGTAGTCAGCTTCACCTACCAGGTCTGATCCTAATACACAATTTTTCTGCTAGGATAAGTAGAACTTTATGCTCATAATATCATGATGCAAATGAAGGGAGTCCATATAAATATTTGTCTAGGGAATAGGCTATCAAAGATAGATTGTGAGGAAATTGTCCAAGGTCCCCTTACCAAGATCAAACTTGAACTAACGTCATGATAATAGTTTCAGTTCCATTTTTTTCTCATTGTTTCACTTTGTGTAAGCGCTAAGCACCTTTGGCTTGTTGTTTTGTTTCCCGAGTTTTCACTTCTTGTCTTCCTTATTCTTGCTTAGCTCCATGTGAGACTTTATTTTAGAATGTGAATAGGAGGCTTGTTTTGTTGTTAGAACTTTGTATAGTTTTTCCTCTATTTAATTTAAAAATCTGAGTAATAATATATATATATATAATGATGAGGTAACTTTAAGTCAAAGGGCATAATCATCTAGTGAAATTTTATCTTTGGAATGTGGAAAACTTTTTTTATAATGGTCTGTCGATTTAACACCTAAATGCTAGAATCCTAACTTTAAATCAAAGTTGAAAAAAATATTTGCTTCCATTAAAAAAGACATTATTGTATTAATCTTGAGCAAAAGGAATTTATTATTCCGGGGGAAAATATTGAGTGGCTTATAATCAATTACCAACCTCTTTTTCCCCTATTTCTATATGCCCTTTTTTCAACATAAAATGCTTAACACGCCTTGTTTGATTTAATAGTTCGATCAATCATTATTTTAACAAGAAAACACGCTCTTTTTACACCATTATTAAATATCTTTATTTCTTTTGAATGATAATTAAATAAAAGGTTCTAAATTCTTCCATAATGAATATAGGTGATCCAACTTATCATGACTTTCTAGACCATATTATGGAAGTTGATTCTGTACATCCTTATACTTGGAAAGAAATTTCTCTAATTTAAACATATTACAGATATCTATGTAAGCATAAGGAGCTATTTTTCTCTAATTCCTTAAGGTAAAATTTTCAATTTCTTTGCCTGATGGTAGACATTCTTTCTAATAAGTACATCTAGACCAAAAAGACTATTTCTAAAGATTATTGTCCATTCTACATAATCTGGTAAGAATTTTTCACCAATTTTCTTTCTAGTAATGGGATCAATCCTAAATGATTTACCATCTTCTATGGTGAAGTACTTCATAAGGATGTTATGCTTATAAAAGAAAAATATTAGGCTTTATAATACTTTAACATGAATCAGTTTTCATATGGGTAATGGTTGTAATTCGCTTATGATATTTTGTTAATGATAGTTTAACTTTGACATAAGACCTCATAAATGATGGTGTTTTTAGTTCTATTTTTAATCATGATTCCTTTATTATAGATATATATATGATCCTCATCATTTTCTTCAATAAAGGGATCACTGCTCTCAGCGTACTTGTAAATAGGAAGAACAAACTGACATTTTTCATCCTTACTAGACTCCTCTTCAAAAATAGATTCTATGTCCACATCATCCTTAATCAACCTCATTACTTTAATGAACTATAGGATCTTCATATCTTTCTTAGATTTCTTAGGTCATTTTTTACGCAAAAACTTAGTTGGGTATAAAGATACCACCTATCAGATTTCTTGACACCTAAATAACATCTTTTAATGAATCATCTATTCAATTTTATCCTTCTACCCAAAGGTTTTGAATATCTTTTGTATCTCATATTTTTAAAATTAGTGACAGAGACATTCTTCCTGGTGGGACAAAGACATTCTTTTTTTTCTTTACCTTTAATTTTTAGTTAAGGCTTCTTGCAAACTTGCTTAAGTTAAGCTATATCTTTCATCATTACTCTAAAAAATTTTTGTTGCTCACCCAAATTATCAAGGGTTGTAAGAGTAAGCTAATAAATTTCATCAAGAGATATTTATGCCATATCAAGGGTCGTAAGAGTAAGGTAATAAATTGCATCAGGAGATATTTATGCCATTTCTCGATGTAGCTAATTTATAAACCTCCATAATTTCAATTGAAGTTCAACAAAAAGAGAAGAAATAAATGTATATTTGAGATTGACATCATTAAAGTCATTAGGCATATAGTATTTCCCTAACATCCCTTGAAAATCCTTTTACTAATCTCTTCTATCTAGCAAGAAACACTTCATTTAAAAAAATTCTTCACGATTTTATCTATCTACCTCTATTCTCTTAAACTTTAAAACTGTTCTTTGAGATTTCCAATCAGGCTAGAGACAAACTGCATTAAAACTTCTTTAAAAGTCAAAATTGGCCTTATTATCTGTAAATCTATCTATGCTCAAAATTCATGTAGACAATCTCTCTATTGAGTTAGAAGGGTGCCATAAAAAATAAACGACAGTTCTAAATTAGGTTTGTGAGTAAATTCTACTTGTGGTTGAGAGCGTTCACTTATTTAATCCACATCTTTAATATTATATTTAACTTAATTTTTTATGGAGCAGTTTGAGGAATAGATATTAGAATATGGAAAAGTTAGTTAGTTCTGTAAATTTATTTACCATACAACTATTCAAAATTTTAGATAAAGAATCTTAACAATTAGATCTATTTAAAGATAATTAAAATTAGTAATAAACCCATAGTTCCCTTCTAATTCTTTTTTTTCTACAGTGATGAGGAAGGTCACTCTTTTGGTGGAGAAAATGGTGGTCTTTTAATTTGTAAAGGCTTTATAAAAGAAGATTGAACAAGTTTTGTAACAATGGTGATGGGACATTTGTTATAAAACTTCAAGATAGGATGGCATAGTATAGGTTGGTTGTATTGCTAGGAATGTTGAAGGATATAGGTCATAAATTACTATGACCTATCCTTTAGATATCTCTTATTCTACCCTTTTAAGCTCCTCATGAACTCTTAGTAGGTCCCTTTATTTTTTGGAGAAATTTAGACCATAATAATGCTCATTTATGTATCTCCCTAAATTAATATTAGGTTGTTATGCTAGATGAAATAATTTTTGGTGTAATTGCTAAACTTGAAGAGACACTCCATCAACCAAAGTATGTAACTCTTAGATTTGTTATTATGTTATATGTGTTATACTGTAGGTATACTGGTCTTATCTTTATAGTATATCCAGTACTATTCCTCAAAGATTGTGATTAATGACCTAAAATTTTGAGTTAAACTTTGTTAAGATAAACAATGGAATGAATGTAGCTGTAAATAAAATAAACTAAAACAACTTGAGAGATGAAAAATTAATAATATAGTAGTAAACTTAAGACTAACTAATGATATATACTTAGGAATTACTTCTATTCTTTTTTTTCCCCTTCCACCTTATTGGTTTAGTGATACTTAACCCTAGATATCCTATGGTTTTAATTACCCTCTCTGGAGATCTAACTAAATGACCCCGATTGAAATAGAAAATAATTGAATTTCAATCTCTCGATTTCTCAAAACTCTACATGTTCGTGACAGAGAAGTCAAATTCAAGCTATTTTCTCCAGCTTCTTCTTCCTTTTCTCCTTAGAGTTTCATGCTTTAACTCATCATGAAAACACAATAAATAACCCTCAATTAAGATCAAATCCTTGTCTTAAATGAACAATCATCACATAAAACACACAAAACATCAAGAACAAAACACCAAAAAGAACATAAATTTATGCTTTAAACACATAACTATCGTCCCAAAAATGCTTATTAACATACTTTATAACCTATAAAACACTCTCTAATGAACATTTATCAATTTCACCATACTTAAGACTTTTCTTGTCCCAAAGAAAAACTAAAGTCATAAATTAAAAACGTATAAACATAATCAAGCAATAATTTAACAATGGCATACAATTTAAAAGAATCATCTTACCAAAGAATATCAATCACTTAAGAAGATTAAAATTACTAACTTACTGCATTTGCATTTAAGTTTCTTTGATTTGAATATACATATTAACTAAGAATTTTTCACACTATTCTTACATGTATGACATGTGTAAGCGAGCATTAACTTTTATTTACCGATTTAAAAGGTAAGTTATCATCAAGTAACCACTCATAAGCATGTGTTTGACATTACAAATGAAAATTAATAGGCTTTCACTTTTCATTTCAGCACAACATATTTACATTCAACTTTAACAATCATATGTTCTTTTGACGCAAGGGTAAACACCTTGTCATAAATACCCCTCCCCCTCTAGTTACTTAATTAGGTTACGTTATTTTGATCTTGGTTGGAATGTCATTCTAGCCTTTTTCTGTGAAGGAAAACATTTTATCATAAATTTCCCTCAGTTACTTAGTTACATAAAAATTCAAAATTGGTTACTAGCTCTATTCTCAACCCCAATTTCAGATAAGGCCAAAGGAAAAATAAATTTGTATTCAAATACTTATCTAACTTTCCCTTTACTCACAATCAAGAAAGGAAAATCGAACAAGAAAGAGATGGTTCTCCTTCTTACTAGGATATCGAATACGTGGTAGAGTTTTGGGATGCTTCTAGGCTACCTTCCATCTTGATTCTCCCTCTATGCTTTTTCTTCTTGCCACCTTGCTACTTGTTCTAACTTCTTACCTATTATCTTCTTCTTTCTTCTTTCCTTCTTTCTCGTTTACCGATTCTAGCCAAGTTCATACCTTGGTTTTATTCCAACTTTAAGCTCTCTTCCCCTGCATTTGGACCTCTTTTTACTTTCCATCCCTTCCCTCCTCTCATTGTTGGTCTTGGTTATAACTTTTTTTTACTTTTCTTTTAGAGTATCCTTTTAAAATTTAGTTACTCCTCCCTTTCACTCTTTCCTCTTTTGAAAATTTTTTTCTTCAGCTCCATTCTTCTTACTTCCAACCTCTTCCTTTCACTTTCCATGGCTTCCACCTCCCTTTCTACATCCCAAAACGTTCCCCCAACAAAAAATGACAGCCCTTCTCCAATTACTAGCATGATAATGAAGACTTGGAGTGAACTTATTGGAGACACTTACTTGGATAACTCTAAACTTGCCCACATCCCTCTAGGAACCATTAATGGAACTTTGTATGTCATGCCTCCTGTCTAAGTCTTGAAGGACAGTTTTGTAAGTTGGATCATGAAGGTGTGGGTGAGGGAAAATTGGAAGAAATGGGGTCTTATGGAGGTGGTTTTGAATGACTAACACTTCTATCTCTTATGGTTATCATCTAAGCACAACATGAAGAAGGTGGTTGAAACTGGACCATGACATGTCTATGGAATGCTTCTCTTCCTTCTCCAATAGAAACTAGGTATGAAATTAGAGGAATTGAGGCAGAAACATATACCTATTTGGCTGCACATTTACAATGTTCCTGTAGAGGATAGTATCACTGTTGGTCCTAGTCATTTGGTAAGTTTCATTAGCAAAGCGTTTTTCATTAATGAGTACTCAACCAACCTTTAAAAGCTTAAATTTTTTAAGATATTTATGTAAGTCTCTTATGACAAAGCCCTTCCGAATTGGTTCATTTTCATATGGCTTAGTGAAGATGAAGAGCTAGTTCATGACACCTTAGAAGCCTCTTATCCATGGAAGCCTTAACTCAAAGAAAATAAGGTGTTCCAAAATGGTGATTTTGAGGATCTAATTTATGGTACTTTAATTATACATCTTCTAGGCATGATTCATAATGATTATCTTAATCTTTAAAGGTAATTCCATATGATTTGTGTGCATATTGGATTAATTTTTAAATAAGATGTTACTTATGTATTTTTCGATGACTATTCATGATGTGTAGGAGTTTCTAAACATTTCAAGGCAAATTTGGAACTATAATATGTGTTAAATTAATTTTAGGACTTAGAGCATCATATAATGAAGTTCCACACCAATTTTGAGGTCACATGGCAAGCCATTAAGAATGCATCAAGAGAAGAAAACAAGAAGCTCATACAAGCACCAATTTTGCTATTGGTGACTTTGGTGATGCACTACGTGCAGATGTAAAGATTAAAATACCATAAAATTTAATGGGTTGTAAGAATGTCATTTGAGGAGCTTACATTTAAAAATTTTATGACCATTCGAGGTTTGTAGAAGAAGTTATAGTGAGTAAATCGAGTAGAGCTGAAAGATGTTAAACACCTAAGTCATTATATTGCTATAGTGACAGAAGCATATTGTATCGCGAGGTCACTATAGCGACTTGGCTGTTTCGAGGATTTACTGGATGGCGTGTTTAAGTTGGTTATATGATATTTTGGGACCAAAAGCATGCAGAAAACCTTAGAAGTAGCTATTCCAAGCCTAAGCAATATTTAAGAAAAAAAAGAAATGGATTTAAAGGAAGAAAAAATATTAAGAAACAAAACATAAAAGTAGAGAATAAAGAATCAATAGGTCCTTCAAAATTTGTAAAAAAAGGGGCTTCAACAACCATTCTTAGTTTATCTTTCCTTTTCTTTTTTTTTCATGATAAATATGAATGTTTATTTGTTAAACATGATTATGTATGGCTAAATCTATATTAGGGATATTCGTGAATTGTTATCTAACTTTTATCTTATTGCTTTAATACATCGTTCTTTATGTTAATTATCGTTCCTATAATCACTTTGAATCGAGAGATTGATTTGATTTATTTGAGTCGGATTATGTAATAAGAGTTGATGATCTGACAAACCTGTAATTATTAGATTAACACATAATTGAAGAGAGATCTTAGTTTCTTATTTATTATCCTTTTGATTTATCTGAGTTGGGTTGTGTAATGAGAGTTGGTGATCTGACATACCTATAATTATTAGATTAACACATAATTGAAGAGAGATCTTAGTTTCTTATTTATTGTCCTTAAGATTGCTTCAAATCCAATTGCATGATTGGAAGTAGTTTATGAACCGAGAGGTTGAAATTTAGCTTGTAATTGATTCAATTAGGTTTGCTAATTAGATCTCAAGATAAGGTAATAAACTATTGGACATGTAGGATCAAGTATGATTAAATAAATAAGGTGAAAGGAAGATAACAATGATAGAATAATCCCTAAGTCTTTATTATTGAGTAACTTGGTTTTTTGCTTTCTTCTGTAGTTTGATTAATAGAATTTATTAGTTTAGTTTAGTTTTCAGTTTCTATAATCCTAGTTTACCTTTTAAAAATTGTAATTTAGATTATTCGGTGTCTATATTTAATCCTCGTTGGATCAATATCTGTTATACTATAAGTTATGATTTTTATACTTATAGTGTAGTAAAAACTAGTAAACAAAAATTTGACACCATTAATAGATATTGTTATTGTAGCTTCTTATTCAATTTGGATTCTTTTTATTTAATGATTTTTTACATTTTTATTATGTGATTTTAAGTGCATGAATATAAGAGTAACTAAGACATCAAGCAAGCTAGATGACGTTGAAATCTCAAATGTTACCAAGCTTGAAAGAGGACTTCAAAGAGTGAAGCGCTAGGAAGTTATTAAAAGAATAATGACTGAGGAAAGGAATCAAGGCAAGAATAAAAGAACTCTCATAGATTTCATGATGCTTGGCTTCAATGTTAATCATTAGGGTAATACAAGACCCCTAATAGAAGCTAATAATTTTTAGATTAAGCTAGAAATATTAAAAATTTGAATTTATACTTTGTTTAAGGTAAACAAAAAGTATAGAAACTGAAAATTAAACTAAACTAAGAAAACATGAACAAAATGTAATCGCAGAATAGAGCAAAACATAAAAGATACTCAATAGTGGATACTTAGAGGTTGTTCTACACTTGTTTATTTGGATTTAATTGTGTTTGATCCTATATTACCCTCTTTCGAGATCTAATCAATTAATCCTACTTAAAGTACTTAAAAATTGAATTGTAACCTCTCAGTTCACAATATTACTCCTAAACAATGCAATTGGATTTGAAGCAATCTTGAGGACAATTAATAAATAATTAAGATCTCTCTTCAATCATCCATTAATTATTTTATTGCAAGTCCGTTAAGCTATCTACACTCGTTGCACATCCTAACTCAAATAGATCAAAACCATCTTTCGATTCAAAGTGATTATAAGCTTAATAATTAACACAAAACCCTATGCATTAAGTCAATATAGTAAATGTAAGGCCTCAACATATGCTATAGATGTATTATAGCATGGCTAAGTTGCATCAAGAAATGAACATAACAATTGGATTAATATAATGGTAGTTCATGTGAAAGATTTGGGTAAATAGGTGATTTGTTCATTTTGGCATGAACATACCTCTGTAATTTGGCCATATCTTGGTTTTTATACCTCTAAGTTAGATGATTGCACTTGTGAATTAATCTAGATACATAAATATAAACGTTCATGAAGGAATAAAAATTTTATTGTTCCTCTAAGGTTTTTTAATTCATGCTTGAATTTGATTTATGACTATTATCCCTATTTTCAAACAACCTCTAGTGTTTTGGGTATAATTCCTGGAATAATTAACCAAATTGCATGAAATTTATGACATTATAAAATTAAGATATGGGGGAATGAAATTAATTGATAAGATTGCAGGCCAACATAGGAAACAAAGGAATAAGAAAGACTAATATGCAATTTTTCTAAAGGTAACACATAGACCAATTAGATTAAGGCATGTGTGGATCAATTGGCTTAAGGCATGTGGGACCAAAAATGACAAAGCATGTGTGTGGGTTTTGAAAGTTCTAGAATGGGGATATGGAGAGGGGGGTGCACACATTCTAAGTTCAAAAATTTCTCCTCTCCATTTCACCTTCTTCATCCCATCATTTTTCATGTAAGAAATTAAGCCAATCTAAGGTGGAAATCAAGTTGGTGAGTCAAGCAAAGTCAAAGAGAAAGGGAAGGAAATGTAGTAGAAGACCTACTTTGTCAATTTTCAGGCTTGGGATTTCACATAGTTGACATGGAATTATTGCTGGGATGTTTCTTTGGTGTTATTTTAGAAAGAATTGGCTGAATATGACAAGAGTATTGTGTCTAGAGTTTGTTTGAGTTAGTCATGTTGTTTGAGTCATAACTAAGCCTAAAGAACCCAAAATCATGTGATTTAATTTTTATATGAAACCTAAGACATAGTGATAAATATTGTTAGAAGAGACTTTTATTTAATTCTAGCTATATGACCTTGGAAATGAAGGTAAAAAAAGGTAACCTGATACTGCTCCTGTTTCAGAGCAGCTTGTTATATTTTCCTTATATCTCATGACTTAGAAGCCTAATGGTCAAATTTTTGGTGTTATAAAAACTACATGCAGAGGGAAAAAATGTCTAAAAGACCTAAAAAACATTTTTGACTTTTTCTATATGAATATTAAGGAACAAGCAGTGGTATGAATGGAAATAGTGTCTATCATGACCGTGACATTATTTTTGTTTTCGAGTTTCTTTACAGACTCTTATCCCAATTTTTTTGAATATGTATGAGACCTTTCAAATACTTCCAAATATATGAATTGTGAAGTTGGAAAATTGTTAAAGGATATGTTATGGTGCCTGCTATATTGTCTTGGTTGTGGATAGATAGGCATGCATACAGGGTTACAGTGCAGCTATTACAGTTTGACACTTCCAGTGTCCATAGTTTGATACCTTTCAATATCCACAGCTTGATAGCTTATGGAATCCACAGTTTGATATCTTTGGGTATCAATAGTTTGATATCTTCGTAAATCCATGGTATTCATTATCCACACCCACAGAAAATGTGCAGGCTTAACACAGAAAATAAAGTAAAGAGATAAAAATAAGAAATATATTATTACAACATAAATAATCAGTATATGAATGGGAATTT
>JAOXYD010088359.1:0-12094 GCA_028565735.1 Pinacopodium congolense
TCTATAATTGCTTTAATAGGAGTACCAGATGAGGGCAGTGAATTCATTAAGGCTAAGGATACATTTCATGGGGATACGATAGCTTTGGACCCATCGTTCTCCATTGCTACTATTTGAGATGCCTTAGGCCTGACTAGGAATGCTAGAGGGTATATTACTGCTGCTTTAGGGTTTTGAGAGAGGATTACTGTTGCTATGATCAGTCATAATGCTCCTCCTCGAGCCAGTGGGCTCAATGAGATGTGGTATGTAGATGTGTACCTTTTATACAAGATGTTGCATGGATTAGGTACCATCTCAGGGATACCATTACATGGGTTTATCGATGAGAGATATGGTAAAGCTTAAGAGGCCCAGCAAGAACTTCTGCTTTCCTTGATTACTTACAAGGATCTTTCGGGATGCAGGAGTTCTTTTAGATTCTTCAGAGCCAGATGACTATACTCTTTGGAACGTCATCAATGCTAATATGCTTAAGTTATGGCACTTCACTTATCAGGGAGGCCATTGATGTCGACTTTGTGAGGGTGAGGACCCATCCGATGATGCTGCATGGCCCGACATTCATGCAGATATGGGTGAGGCTTCATCTAGGGCCACTCTTAGTGTTATTCCTCCTCACCCTCGCCTATAGCCACTTCAGTCTTACCTCCACCAACTTCGGACGATCCTCAGATTGCAATGATGCAATATTTGATCAACTTGGAGGGTCATCTTTTTTGTGAGCTCTCTGAGTTTCGTTTCAACGTTACTCGTCAGTTTGATGGCCTTCAGCATCAGGTTGATGATTTGGTTACTCGCTTTAGGAGCCTTGAGGACTATCAGCATTCCCAGGATGTCGATAACCCTGGTTTTTAATCTGTTTGATTTTTCATTTTGTTGTTTCAGTTGTTTGTTTTATTTTAGTGGTTTTAGTTGGTTTCATTCAGTAGGCTATTCTAATTGTCAGTTAATTATTAATTTGTCTACTTTAATGCAATTGATGTGATTAATATAGTTGGCATTGAATAATTCTTATTTTATTATGGATTTTCTCAATTATGGTTATTAATTACAAAATAAAGATGATTCATGTTATATGATGCAAAGTTGCAATGAATCTTTACATAGATTTTTATGTGAAATTGGATTAGGGTGCTCAGTTTACGTTAATTTGATTAAACTCTAAAAAATTTGAAAGTAAGTTAGTATATGTGAAGGAAAAAACAAAATATAAAAAGTTAAGTTATGTGTAATAAAGGTAAGATAGAGCATAAAATTCACTTGCCTAGATAAGATGGAGTGTAAAATACACTTTTCCAAAATAATTGCTAATTAATGAATGTTATAAAGGCATAATAGAGCACTGAATGCATATGCCAATTAAACTAACCTTGAAATGGTTTGTATAATAGTTTGTATAGATTTCTTTATATTTAGTATTATATATAAAGGAGTGACTTTGTTATTTGTTATGACCATATATTTTAATCCATTATCAAACTAGAATTAGAGGGTGCTAGCTATGTCTAACTGCATTGATTTTTATTGAGGTGCCTAATTATCTTCTGATTGCCTTTAGAATATTTTTTTAAAGAGAATATGAGTAGTTATTTGAAGAAAAGTAACAATCCAAAAATGTGGGAATTTTTAATGGGTAAAATAAATGATTTTTAGGGTATATTATTTAGTGTTTTTACCAATCAAAAGTTTAAATTCTACTACTTATTAGTTCTTTTTGTCAAGTTTCAGGATTAATTCAAATTTCAAGTCTAAGTAAGATGAAAAATATTGATTTTTTGTGAAACTAGATAAAAGCACAACATCAGATAATAACGATATCGTTATTCTTACTATCTAGCACAGTTATGTGAATGAGAAAAGTCAAAATTAGAAACGATGGGTCAAAATAGCATCATAATTCTCAAATTCAAGTGCCATTTCACTATCTCAAATTCAAAATATTAACAGTGACCCATAACAACACTGTTATACTCTTTTATACTGTTGTTTTGTGCCAAATAGAAGACAGAAAATCAACGATGCTATAAAATATTGCCATTATTCCTCATGTCCAAGGGCCATTGTGCATTCAAAAATCCAAAATATGAATGAAGTTTTCATAAGATAAAAAGACTAAACTTCCTCTTCAAACGAGTTTAAGGCTCTAAAACCCTGGTAGTCACCCAAAAACTATATAAGGAAGCTAAAAGAGGTAAAAGAAAAAAGATTATTCTACATTAGGTTTATGTTTTCTTTTGATCTTTTTACCATTGTATTAGTGATCTAGGATTTGTAAGAGTATTCAAATAAACAGAAAAGTAAAGAATCAATAGAGACAAGCAATATTTCAATTATATTTCATTCAATGCTTTCTTCTTAATTTATATTGATTCTATATTGTATTTTCAATCAATGAATATGTGTTTTCTTATTATTATATCTTTGTTTTCATTAATGAATATGCATGCTTAAACTATTTTAGCTAGGGTTAAGAAAGTAAATGGAATCTTCCAACTAAATGGAATATGAGATCTTAAATGGAATATATGTACATTAATTAATTACGGACTTTAGTTAATACAACTGATGGTATTGTACCTATTAGATGTAAGTAAATTTTTAAAAGAAAAATGACAGATAATAATGTGTATATGTACAAAAAAAGAATAATGACAAAAAGTTATAAACTAAAATAAAGAGTTGTCTTTTATAAAACCTTTTCACATGTAGCAATGTATAAGTGTACAAAGATGCTATTGGCTACAACTACAAAAATTACTATGAAATTTTGTAAATGGATTTCAAAAAAATATTTCTCGTTGGAAAATTACTTGAGGATATATATATTTATATATATGATAGGGGTCAAATTGATTTTATTTTTATGAATATTTGTTATGTTTTGAGTTGTATTTCATGTTTACATGTTTAATTTTTTATTGGAATTGTTTACTTTATAGGAAATGGAAATTAGTTGAAGAATCATACAAAGATTATGTAAAATTTCCACTCTCTAGAATATTTACGTAGGTTTAAAGAGACCCATGTAGATGTCCCAAATATCCACATAGAAGGATCATGTAGCAAGACATATATAGATGTTGAACAAACTACCGTAGACCTTTAAGTCAACCCATTGTATTAGGCACAGCTCCAGACCCACATATATGTCCCACAGACCTACGCAGAAGGATCTTATAGTAATACATATTTGGCAATTGAATAGAATACCATAGACCTCTGAGTTTACCTACTGTATTAGGCACAGCCAGATAAATCTTCACCAAATCTCAAAGTCTTTATCCAAAGCATCCTTTCAATTAATTCCCTTGTCTAAGAAGGACCAAGTGAGAGGTCCTTAAGGTTTTGAAGAGAGATAAACACAGTGGAGACACCATAATTTGATAGATATTATATCTGAAACTCTCTTCATTCTTCTTTAGTCCTTCTCTTTAGTGTTCTCAGTGTTCTTAGCACTTAAACACTTGTAATCTTGATTCTAAGTTGTTTTCTAAGCTACCAAGTGTTAGAGCTTGTTGTTAAGACATTCATCTCAGTTTAGAAATCATCTTAAGGTGTTTTCTAACTCCGATTATTTATGTTATGCTCTTATTATTTTCAAAGTAATCAAAGTCTTGTGCTTAAGCTTATATCTCTTCTTGTTCTTTTATTTTCTTTAGGTTTGATTGACTAATTTGAACTCTTTTGGAGCTAAGATCATTTTCCATGACCTATAAATCATTCAAGAGCTTCTCTTGGATGTTTTCTAAACTTTAAACTCGTTATTTACCTCTTGTGTTTGTGATTAATCAAAGTATGTTTCTAAAGTTGCATGTTTTGTGTGCTTTGGTTAATATGTGTGGTTGAATCAATTTTTAACTAAGGATTAATGTGAAAATGACTTAAGTGAGCCTTTATACATGATTAAGGGACTGATTTTGTTTATTAAAGGGTTGAACCATCTTATTTTAAGCTATCCACTTAAGAAAAGATTAAAAGATTATATAAAATTTGAGAAATCAACTTAGGTTGTTGGAATAATTAATAAAAAATACAAATTAATCATTGCATGATCAAACTTGATTTTTGTCAGATTTTAAGTTTTGGGATTGAAATTCTAGAAGTTAATTTTCTAATCTTAAGGCTTATTAACTTGATTTGATGCATGACCACACTTTAAATTAAGATTAATAGAGAAAAGGTATAGTTTTAACCATAGCTTTGTCTTAAATTTATGAAAATACTCTAAATCAGTTTCTAAAAAATTTAATTGATCAATTAATTCTTTGAAAAACTAATCCTTAGATAATTTCCACAGTTTGGTAATTTTGTTAAGTTTTAAAATATTTTAGAAGCTATTTTACATTGTTTGAAGTAAATTAAGTGAAATTAGCTTTTTCCAACTTTTTAATCACTCAATTGGAATTTCCTTGATAATTGTAAGCTAATTAACTTAATTTTCTCGATGGGACCAACACTTAGGGTCTTAAAAACACTCAATTATATTACTTTTTTAATAGGTGCACTTGCCTATGCATTGGTTAACTTCGAAATAAAAAATGTTTAAAAACTTAAGTCATCTAACTAACAACAACAAGAAGTTTTTGGTGTCTTATAGGAGAAAATCCTAAAATATTAGGAAAATTTATTGTGTTCATAATTTTTATGAATTTTTTCATTATTTTGTTATTTTTAAGTTTTATTGTATTTATTACTTTATGGTTATCTTACTTATGTTGTGTGCTTGTTTACTTAGTTGTTACTTTTTTTTCATTATTTTCTTTAAATTTATATGCATACTCGAGGTCAAAATCTTAAACAATTGGACTTTAATATGGGGCTTGAGCATACATTATAGAGGAAAAAAGAAAGAATCTCAAATGACCATATCTGATCCTTTAGAATTAAGAATATCTAGTAACATTGAATTTAAACCTGTAGAAATGAATCAATAGTAACACGTAGTTATCTGACCTTAGGAAGAACCTGGAGAACCAACCATGATAGACTTAGTAATAGTAAACTGAAGTAGACCTGTGGCTAGTTTTGCTTGGCCCAAAGTCAATGCAAACAATTTTGAAATCCCGTATAATGTCATTTTTATGGTTAGGTCTTCAAAATTCAGTGGTTTAGCTTTAGAAGATCCTAATGAAAATTTGCAAAATTTCCTTAATACTTATGATCATTTTCAAAGCAATGGAGTTTGGGAAGATGCAAGTAAGTTTAGACTTTTCCCTTTTTCTCTTAGAGATAAAGCTAAAGCTTGACTATCCGTACTTCAATCTGGTTCCATTACTACTTAGGATGATTTAATAAGTTACTCTTAGCTAAAATTTTCCTACCTGCCAAGATAGCAAAGATAAAAACTGAGATTAGTTCATTTTTTTAGTATGAGAATGAAATTCTATACGAGGCTTAGGAGACCATGAAACTATTTAATAGCATCATTGATGCTGTGGTTGGAGGTAATTTCATAAAAAAGACTCTGACCAAATCTTATAACTGGATTAAGGACATGGTGACAAACAGTTTTCAATATAATTTTAAACGTCGTCCTAAGAAGTCATATGGTGTTTATGCAATGAATGATACAATAGCTCTTGTAGCTCAAATAGAAGTACTAAATAAGAAGTTAAATAGCTTAGTGAGTAAAGTTGGTAGCAATATTCATATAGTTGAGTGTGAAAGTTATGGTTGGTATTAGTATTCATATAGTTAAGTGTGAAAGTTATGGTAGTACCTCTTATTAATCATTAGAGTGTTAAGAAGGTAGTCCTTTTTCCGGAGAACTTGAGCAATCCCAATTTGTTAGTAATTTTAATGGAAAAAAAGGAAACCCTTATTCAAACACTTACAATCCTAGTTAGAGGCACTATCTAAACTTTTCATAAACTAACAATCAAAACTACTAGCAACCACCCCAACCACCTTAAGCTAACCCTCAAAGAGTCCATCCACTTGGCTTTAAAGCCAATTAACCTCTAAGAGAATCGCTTAGTTTTGAAGAAACAGTGCTTAAATATATCCAATATTAGGAATCAAGAATGCAAAATCATGAGGTGTATATTAAGAATCTAGAGACTCATGATGGGCAAATCAAACAACTCTTACCGGAGATGCTACTTGGTCAGTTACCTAGCACTATTAAAGTTAATCCTCTGTAGCGTGTTAAGGCTATTATCTTGAGGAGTTTAAGAGAGGTTGAAACTGAAAGAGTGAAGCTAGAAGAGAAAGGAAAACAAGTATTGGTGGAGAATGAAAAGAAAGAGAAAGAAAAAGAATATGACAAAAGAGAAAGAGCTGAAGGAGAAGATAACATAAGAGACAGAGCTGAAAGAGAGGATGAAAAAAGAGAGAGATTTAAGGAGAAGAAGAAAGAGAAAGAAAATGAGGGTGAAAGTTCTAATAAGCCACCTAGGTTATTTGTTGATTCCAATATGTAACCTTACAAACCTAGGATTTCGTACACTGAAAGATTAAAAAATACTAACCTCGACAAGTAATTTGGAAAATTCTTAGAGATGTTTAAGAAATTGCATATCAATATTCCATTTACCAGGGCCATTTCCCATATGCCCTCCTATGTGAAATTTTTAAAGGAAATTTTGTCTAAGAAGAGAAGATTAGAGGAGTATGACACTATCAAGCTTAATGAAGAGTGTTATATTATCCTTCTAAAGACGTTATTTCCAAAACTCGAGGACTATATTAGCTTTATTATTCCTTGCATAATTAGTGGCTTATAGATAGATAGGGCTCTGATGGACCTTAGATCAAGTATTAATCTAATGCCCTTATCTATCTTTAAGAATTTAGGATTAGAAAAGCCTAAAATAACTACAATCTCATTACAATTACTTGATAGATCAGTGACTTATCTAAGAGGAATCATTAAGGATGAACTTAATAAAATAGAAAAATTCATTTTTCCTATTGATTTCCTTATTTTAGATATGGAAGAGGGTAGCTCAGTGCCCATCATTTTGGGAAGGCCATTTATGGCAACTGTAAGGGCACTAATTGATGTACAGGGAGAAAATCTCAATCTTAGACTTCCAGATAAGGAGATTGAGTCAATGTGTTTAGAAA
This sequence comes from Pinacopodium congolense, assembly GCA_028565735.1. Lineage (NCBI taxonomy): Eukaryota > Viridiplantae > Streptophyta > Magnoliopsida > Malpighiales > Erythroxylaceae > Pinacopodium > Pinacopodium congolense. The sequence goes on from JAOXYD010088359.1 coordinate 7,072, forward strand.
AATGAAACATCCCTTTACCTTTGATTTATGTAACTTTATCGGCGTTAATACCATTTAAGATGATCCATTCAACTATCTATATTCAAACCCTTTGCAAAAGGCTTTAATTCATTCATGTTATTTGGAATTAAAGGAAGAAGAAGTTAAAGAAGTTTTAAAAGAATTAGAAGCTGGGAAGGAGACCTCTAGTTAGATTCAATCTAAAAGGTTTGAGCCCTTGGATATATTAATAAAATTCCTTCCAAATCCATCTACTAAAGAGCCTCTAACTTTAGACCTTAAGCCTCTTCCCTTGCATCTTAAATATGGCTTTTTGTAACATCTATTGCCATTACCTCCAATCATTTCATCATCATTAATTGAAATGATGGAGGAGAGATTGTTAAGAGTGCTTCTAGAGCATTAATGTGCAACAGAATGGACCTTAGCTATCATTAAAGGTTTAAGTCCTTCCATTTGTACTCATAGAATTTTTATAGAAGAAGGAAGCAAACCTTTAATCCCACGTTAACGTAAACTAAATCCGAACATAAAGGAAGTAATGAAGAATGAAGTAGTAAAGCTCTTAGATGCTAGTATTATCTTTCCTATTTTTGATTTCGCGTGGATTAGTCTGGTTCAGGTGGTACCTAAAAAAGAAGGAACTACTGTGATAAAGAATGAGTAAAAATAATTGATTGTCATTGAGAAAGTTACGGAATGACATATGTGTATTGATTACCATAAGTTAAATGATGCCACTTGAATGGATCACTTTCCTCTTCCCTTCACTGATCAAGTTATTGAAAGATTGATTGGGCATAGTTTTCATTATTCATTATATGGGTATAATGGGTATTTTCATATTCTTGTTGCTTCTGAGGAGTAAGAAAAGATGGCATTTACATGTTCTTATGGCACTTTAAGTTATAAAAACATGCCTTTTAATTTGTATAATGCTCCTGCCACTTTCCAACGATACACGGTGGCTATTTTTTTAGACATGATAAAGACCTACATTTAAGTTTTCATGAATGAATTTTCTGTCTTTGACACATCATTCAATGTATGTTTAGAAAATTTGGAGAAGGTACTAAGAAGATGTGAGGAGACCAACTTGGTCTTAAATTGGGAAAATTTTCATTTTATAGTGTAAAAGTTCATTGCATTGGGTCATAAGATCTCGAGTAAGGTAATCGATGTAGATCCAGTAAAAGTTGAAGTAATTACTTAACTTTCACTACCTAATTTAGTTACAGCAATTTGAAGTTTTCTAGGATATGCTAGATTCTATAGGTTCTTTACCAAAGATTTTTCTAAGGTATCCAAGCTCCTTATTGAGTGGTTAGCTAAAGACAATATCTTTAATTTTGATGGTAAATGTATATATTCTTTTTAGTTATTAAAATAAAAGCTCACTAGTGCATCTATTTTAGTTTCACTCGATTGGTCTCTTTCATTTAAATTGATATGTGATGTAAGTGAATTTGCAGTTGGTGATGCTCTTGGGTAAAGGTATAGTAAAATCTTTCATCTATTTTATTATGTAAGCCATATGTTGAATGATATCTAACAAAATTACGCCACCACTGAGAAGGATATATTAGTTGTGTGTTCGTTTTTATTAAGTTCCGGTCCTACTTGATGCTTTCAAAGGTGATTATGTATATGGACCATTACTCTCAATTACTTAATGAACAAACCAAATGACAAGCCATGATTGATTTGATGGGTTCTCATTTTACAGGAGTTCGACATTAAAATCGAAGATAAGAAAGTAAAAGAATATTTCATGGCTATTAGGAAGTGGTTTGTCTCCATCTATAAAGTTCCTATCTAAAATGAATTCTTGGAGAACCTCTTCAACATTCAACATGGCATAATTCAAATAGCACATATCTCTCGCTCTATTCCAAGTATATGCAAAAAATTGAAGTTTGGATTTAAGTAGTTATTTTAGTTGGTTAAGATCCTAATTAAGTGGTCTGTTGAAAGGTTGAACTGGTCTTATAAGCTTTAACAATTTGATTTGAGTCAGAGTATTTCCTTTGTGGCTCCCTTTATTATATACACTTATATAATTGCCTTCATTAATTCATTTCAATTTTTTAAAAATAATATGGGAATAATATTCATAGTTTAAGAAAAGGTGATTAAGGTTCTCTGACTGGATCTTACACAAGATAAACCTTAATGGTATGTTTAGAAACTTAATTTGTCTAGAGTAAGAAGTTTTAACCTAGCAAAGGATTGTTGTTCTAAATTATACTACTCTAGTTATGTTCTTGACCTATGTCTCTGAATATCTCCTTACATAATCTATTAGAGAGTTTACCAAAAGGATGCTTCTACAATTTCTAGGTATGTTCTTTCCTAGGGTCTAAATTGTATTCTAGAGTTACCTTGTCCACTTTTTGAAGATTAAACATTGGATAGAGTTGGTATATACTCTGACTCTTGAATTGTTAGGAAATCTTTCTATGATTTGTGCTGCATATGTAATGTTGTTTAATAGCTTCTCTTTTCTCTAATTATCAAAGTATAGGTATTGTTTCTCTATTCCCAATTACACACTTAATGCAATCAACTATTTTACTTTTGAGTTTTATTAGTTGTACAAATAAGTACGAGTTATTTGACTTGCTACTTACTTCCTAGAAAGTTCTATTATCAAGCCAATAATTGTGTATCCATCTGGCTCTATTTACTAGTAATCTCCATATTTTCTTAGCCGTATATACTTTATTGTTGTTATTAGAGTTATCTTGAGTCCTCCTCCTTATATAAGTTTGCAAAGTTTTTCCATCTAACCTTGGCCACATATCTTCTATCTTACTTCCCCACACAAAGAAAGCTTCTCATCATTTTCTCCATTGTCTTTGTAAGTCCCTTTGCCATGAAAAAATGAACAAACCAATATAATTTAAGGGACTTTAGCACTACTTCACTAGCTAGACCCTCCCTACAAATGCGAGGTCTTAGTTATACTAGCTATTCAATCCGCTATGAATCCTTTCAATCAAAGAGGAGCATTCATTAAATTTTATCTTCTTTATGGTGATTGTTAAGTCTAAATAAGTGAAAGGTGGATCTCTTCGTGCCTTTGGTCATGGTCTTCTTTCTTCTTTTTTTCACTTGTTGATGTTATTCAGTATGCCACGAAGCCCTAACTTTTATTTACTTCTAACAAAAATGGTCTTTTATGTTGATTAATAAATGGCCATGGAAAATGCTAAGGAGAATATCAATGTTTTGATTAGTTTTAAAATAATTATTTATAGTTTTTGAGTTTATATGTGATGATCATTTAAAAGAATAAAGCAATACTTAATTCATTGTAAAAATATATATTAAAATTCAATTCAACCACATTTACATATATATAATTCATTAAACTTGTAAACCAATGATTTGTAAAAAGTATCTAGAATTAATTTGAATTTAATCCATTTTATAAATTATACAATCTAAAATTTAAATACTATTTTTTTCCTATTTTAATAAATAAATTTTAACAAAATTTTAATGCCTTTTTCCCCCTTTTTTCTTAAATTTTATATATGACTTTTTGTGTAAATACTATATTTAGAGATTATATAATTTAAGTTTTGTACTTGTAGATTTAAAATGCGATCTAATCTACATAATCTAATTACAAAAATTAAGATATATGTCATCATCCCACTATAAGATTAAGGGTAGGTATTTTCATCAAATAACTGTTACAAACATAATATCTTAATGATTTATATTAGAAAAGAGGATAATATCAACAATTTGTATCTCAAAAAGTACGACCCCTAAGAAAGAGGAAGAAGGATCATGACACAATTTTTCGCTTTGACGACAACAAATGAAAGATGGGTTTCTCATACTTTTATCTTTTTAATATTATTTCGCAGCTTTTAACATATATATATAAAGCCTTATTTTCAATCTCGTAATATTCTTCAATGTTTAATTATTGATGCCTTTATGATATAATGCTCATATTTTATTATATGGCTATATAAATAACATAATTTTTAATTGTAGAGGTCAGAATTTTATTTTAGTACTAAAGATATATGATAATATTATAATTTGTTTTGTTACTAATTTTTATAATATTATCATTTTTACATTATGGAATATTTATATATTAAGTAATAATCAAATTACTCCCTGTACTTTTTTAATTTATCAAACACCCTATGTACTTTAAAAAATATCACAGACTCCTCTGTACTTTATAATAATTTCAAAGAAACCCTTAAATACTTTTCTGAGTGGGTCCCGTATGGCATGACAGTTGGCATGGCACTGACATGCCAAAGGTGCTAACATGATAGTATCGCAGTGTTGACGTGGCAGTTGATGTTGCAAGTGACGTGGTGGATGATGTAGCGTTATGCATGGGAAGGGATATAATGAAATGTTTGCCAAGTTCAAGGGGGAGCATGAAATTTGACTATATCATAAAGTTTAATTTATTATATTTTCTTTTCTAAAATGTATATTTATATTCATAATATTTATATTAAAAATAATCTTACGATAAAAATTTTAAATTTTAAAAAATTAGAATAATCATTTCAAATAGATATATTTCAATATCTCTACTTTATTATACATATAAATTCATAAATAATCAATTAATAAATTTTTTTAATTATGCATTAAAATAACTCCTACTAATTATTTATAACTAAAAAATTATTAATTGATTAGGTCAATTAAATTAACTCTAAAGTATATATTTATACTTATAATATTTATATTAAAAATAATCTTGATATAAAAACTTCAAAACTTTCAATAATTAAAATAACCATTTCGAATACATATATTTCAATATTTGTACTTCATTATAAATATAAATTCATAAATAATTAATTAATAATTTTTTAGTTATGCCTTTAATTAACTCCAATTTATTTATTTATTTATTAGTTATAAATAAAAATTTATTAATTGATAAGTCCAATTAAATTAACTCTAACATGTATATTTATATTCATAATATTTATATTAAAATAATATTGGGAGAAAAATTTTACATTTT